>OZ024923.1:34557311-34785511 GCA_964017225.1 Netelia inedita
TAATGGCGTTGCGACCGGCGTGATTCTTGACGGAATTGCCGGTGTTCGAGCCACTGGGATTCGTGTGACGACACTGCTCGGCGCATTGGAGACAGTCGTAATACTTTTCGGACACGCGATTGTGCTGCTTCTTGCGTCCGCGTGACGAACTACTCATCGTCGTCGTTGACGAGCTTGGCGCATAGTCCTGACGACTCACTGTGTCGAAATAATTGTTCGCACCTCGATAGGGTTTCTGTCACACCTCCTGCAGATACTTGAGAGGACAGAGTGTCTCTTTGTAACGAACGTCGCCCTCTTTTCCAACGTGCTCCGACGATCTTGTGTCTGCGGCGCAACGTACCATCGCTACTCCGTCCACTTCCTCGCCAACTTGTATCACGATCTGTACAAAATTGTACAATTATTATTATTTCTTAATTCTGAATTATTCTCTAATTCTTCAAATATTGATTAGAACGTCGATTTTAATTGGTCTCAAATTTTCTTCGAATCTTCGATCTTTCTGAACATTATTAATTTCTCTTAATTATTTCTCCAACCCCCTTGGCTCATAATGATCAAAAATCAGTGTTTCAAGATTTCGCGGTCAAATTATTTTATAATTTATAAACGATCTAGTACCTGATCGCGCAGAAGAGTCGTTTGATCGGCTAATTGAAGATTTCTCGTGACTTGTAGCGTTTTCTGTCCAGACTCGACTCTCATCACATAGGCACTAGGAAAATAGCCGGCTCTACCACCCAGGCATTTTCCTTTCCACCAGTCTTTCTCGGACTTGTCGATAACCGTGATTTTATAACCGGCTCTGCGAATAAAAATTCATCGTCCTATAACATTTTGCAGATAATTGTACAAAATCCAGTCTCGTTTCGAAAAAAACAAACGTCTTGTAAGGGACCATTACAGTGTAAATTTTTTTCAATATCTGATTGATTATTGAATTTAATGAAAGAAAAAAATCATAACAATCAGGTATTTTCAAGCTCGTCACACTGGAATGGTTCTTTAAGAAATTTTGATGACTCACTTGAGGTCCAGCTCGTCTCGATGACGCGCATCGAAGTTGTACAGTACGACGTAGAGATTGTTCGGTGGTAAGACTCTCTTTCCGCTCGACGGATTAAGATGATTCTGATTGTTGGTATGAGGCGATGGACAAGGTGACGTACTCGCCGACGAGTACGACTTCTCGTTATCGTCCGGCAGCTCCATGCTCGACATCCGAATAGCGCTTCTAACGTGTTTGTGTACCGGGTGACCTTGGCCAGGGCTACAAGGGGCTGATAAACGGGCGATTAATTTTTACAAAGCGTTTTTATCGTTCTCGTTCTATTACCGTGACGTTAATATTTTATCACACGACAACAACTGTTTAAAATTATACGCGCGACTACGTCTATAATAATACGCCTATAGGAAGCATAGGAATTTAATTACGATCAAAAATTAATCGATTAATCAATAATTTAAAAAAAAATAATAATTTCCTCACCTCGACTCGTGATAAAAATATTCTTTGTTTCCTCGATACCACGAGTTTTTCAAATCAGTACCAAAGATACAATATTTATCTATAGAAAGCATGGGAAATTGAAAGCGACGAAGAGTCGATCGAAGATTCACGTCCCAAGTTCGATCTTTAAATTTTTTTTTCAAAAATCGTTTGTCAAAATTTTGTCAATATGAAAACAAACAAAAAAGACAATAAAATCGTGGAATTTTAGTTTCAATTGGCGAGAATCGAAACTCACATAGTCTGTTTATACTGCCACTGTCCGAGTGTCTGGGTGGCGTCGAGTCCTTCTGGCCGCTAACGTAATAATCCCTCGGACGATGACGTACATGGGCCGATCCCTCGGGTGAGTCCAGACTGAGGCTCTTCATTCTCAGATTAAGTCTCTCGCGTCTACGTTGAGGACTATGCGGCGCTTCGTGTTTCATGATATCTATTATGAGTCAGCCCTGCTACCGATTGGTGCTCGATGCTCGATGTCGACTAACGTGCGAAATCCGATCGCTCTAATTTCACGAATCGAATTCTTTTTTTCTTTTGCCCCTTTTGCTTTTTCGATAACAAAAAGTCTTTGTGCGAAATCGTTAAAGTTTTTGTCGTTTGAAAATAAATAAATACATAAATTTACATTTTTGGAAAAAAGTTCGAGCTTTGCGTTTCTTTAAAATTTTTTTTTTTTACTTTCCCAAATTCAACTGTGATTTAGGGCGATCGTTTTTTTTTACTACCAAGTTTTTCTTTTTTTCACTACGATTCTCGTTCGTTCCCCGACAAGGGAAATGCGAGAGATCTACTTTTTTTTTGTAATTTTTTTGTAATTGGCACGTTCGACACGAGCGTCGAACACTCTCCCGTTTACGTAATCTCACACACAGCACAAAAATGGAAAACGCTTTTCGAGCGAGAGACGCAATATTAGATACCGTAAAACGGGGTCACATTGATGTTATGGAAAATATTGATAGTTTTTGGGACTATGTAATTTAACAGAGCGACAAAATTGGGTTTAAATCTGTTCGCAGCGGAGAAAAGGTCGAAAATTTATGTAAATACACAGTTTTTCGATCTGAACGATAAACATACAAGATTGATTAAGTACCCATAATAATACCCTAGGTAGTATTTGATATTTTTATGTAAAATATTTTCTAAAGATAACAATTTAATAGTAAGAATTTTTTATTTTTCATTTAATTCTATGTAGAATGCATAAAATATTAAATTTGTTATGAAAATTATGTTAAAAGTAGTCATTACGTTTTGGATCTTCTATATAAATTGCATTTCAATGGCTTGTTAAAAAAACCGCACACTTGGGGGTATTTCGACACTTTTTAAAAAAATATATACAAAATAGTGAAGTAGCTGGTGGGGCTTGACTTTCTTCTACGTTTGATAGCCAAAGAAGACGTTAACAAAAGTTACCTACAAAAAGCTTCCCAAACCTGTTCAAAGTAACCCCGTTTGACGGTATGTACAACGGTAGAGACAGAAAGACAAATAGAGAGCGAGAGGGAGAGAGAGAGCAAAAAGTAGTCACGATACAGGACTTTGTAAGTCGCTCGTACATAGAACGTGCCATAGCTTACACCAATATATATACAGTACGACCCATTTTAATTCTTCGATGAAAAAATGAGTCGAGAAAATTCGTCGTACGAAAGAAAGTTTGCCCAGGAAAGTTTTCTGGTTTTGAAGAGGACGTCCGATGGTCGTATTGACATTGTTTTTCCACCGAGGACTTAAGGTCGCGTGAAGGTCATTATCCATTTTTGAAGGTGAACCTATGATTTTTCCTCCGTCAAATCGTAGACGGGATCGAGACGAATACAAGGAAAAAAAAGAAAATGTTTTTAGCTCCAAAAACAACGAAGTTATGAAGATTTTAATTATCGATCGCAAAATTAAACTTGATTCTACGCTCGAGCTCTAAATAATCGTATACTAATCAAAATATATCGCCTGTTTTAAGCTTTAATCAAGGTATACCACGTGGAAATCGCATTCTAGAGAGCATTTTGTACCTGTTGCAATATTTAAAGGCTGCGAATCTCGTTCCATTACTGATGAGCTATTGCTAATTGGGGTCTCTCGACATGGCCATCGTGACCCTCCCTCGAAAGCATAAAAATTTTATGGGCAACCTTCTTTTTTTCGTACGACCTCATTCGCTCGACTTACTTCGCTCGTTAACTCAAAATGGGTCACCCTGTATACGTATATATACACAAATACAATATTATACGTAGGATAGATATTTACCAGAAGAAGCAACGATCACGATAGAGAAATATAATATTTAAGAAATACCGTAAACGACAAAAAAAAAAGAAAGGAAAGAAAGTAAAAAAACAACAAAAAGAGGGAAAAAATAAAGAACGTAAAGTACAATAATTTTCCTTCGTCATGGGACACGACTCGTGTAATGTTGAACAGGGATCGAGAACGAAGAGAGAAGAGAACAATGACAATAACAACAAAGATATAACCGACGAAGAAGAAAGACCTGATAACGAGGGTGGATAAAATATAATTTTATTTACATTATTTACAGTTCGGTGTCAACGGAGGAGTAGTTTCAATTATTGTCACAGAAAAAAAACACCCGCTGGACTTTTTTTTGTTTTTTTTTCTTATCGCCACACATCGTCAAGGGTTCGTTTCATTTTTACCGGAGGACTTTTTCAAAGGGTAGTTTCTCGTATCACATTGCTTTTTCTTTTTCTTTAACACTGAAAATTTTATTAAGAAGAAGAGGAAGAAGAAGAAGAAGAATAAGAAGAAGAAGATAAACACGAGAGTGAAGGACAAATTACTGGTTAGAAAGATCGATGAATTAATCTATGATTAAAAATTCCGTCAATAATTAACGCGAGATAATTTTTGTTTTTCTTTTTAGCGAGGTAGGGGTATAAAAATAGTACGAGAAACGGTCGAATGTGGGAAGGGTGGGTCGCGGGGCTTGAGGGGTTGGAGTGATAACTCATCGTCGAGTGTCTCGAGTTCTGAGTGAGAGAAAAGAGACATGGTCACACGGTTAATTAATTTTCGTCCCTTCTCGTACGTTTCGTGCGAAGGGGTCGCAAGTTTTTTTCCTCACGAGGGAGGGGGATGGAGAACTTTTCGTCCGAGGTGACGTACGATCAGGGACAGGGTCGAGATGGAGAGAGAGGGGTTGGGGGGAGGACTGCGATAGCAAAAGAATCACCCTTGGCTCGCTCTCAGCGAGAGGGTACAACCCTCCCCCCTCCCCCTGCTCTATATCGAAACTATTTATAATATATCTTCGTATGGGGCGTTCCATGAGATATCGATACAACATTTTTCACCTACGTTTCGAATCTGTTTCGCAATTGTTTTTTTTTTCATAAATGTACACCGCGAGAGTAAAGAACGAGTTATATTTTATTTTCTATAAACACAAAAAAAAACATTTTTTTTCAAATCTGAATAAATTTGCGAATGTTTAATGAAATATTGAAAAAAAAACGCGTTGTATGGTTAGAGAATCATTTGAAAAAAAATACAGCCGAAATTATTTTAGAGAAATAACAAAGATGGTAAAAAAAAATATTTTTTTGTTTTAAAAAAAAAATTTTTTTTTTAAGTCCAGTAACCGTTTTTTTCGACGAGAACTTCCATGGAAAGAAAGAATCACGCGGTCGATTTGAAGTATCGTCGTATTTTCGTCGAATTGACACGGAACGCCCTATACGAGGTTATACACGTTGACGACGCGAAGAAACGATAGGAGCGAGCGTCGTGTCAGCGTCACGTCGTTAATTAGTATCCCGATTAATTGGAGCGATCGTAATCACGCTTCTCGTCTCTTACCCGACGACGGTGAAGAAGCAGTTTTGTCATCGAGTACCGGAGTTTACACGAGGCGAACATCCCCGTGGGGACGAGCCGGTTTCGTCGCGAGACAAAAAAAAAATAAAAAGAAAGACAAATTTCTTCAAAAATCATTCAAAATTCATTTTTCCTATTTCCTCGTACGTGAGTCTGTTCCTTTTTTTCTTTCTTTTCATTTCCGTTTTTTGTTTTTGTTTTTCGTTTTCTCAGATCGTTATCGAACTTTTTTGTTCGTGCTCGGCTCACGACGTAGGGGTGGTCTCTGTAGGGAGGCCGAGGAAGTATCACGAGCCATGAGTACCAGGGGTTGGCCCGAAGGTCGTGGCCCTGATGTCGATCCACCACCTGATCAATCGAAACGCGTAAGCATTTTCGCACTATTTTCCTCATGTACAAATTTTCATATGTTGCAAAAAAAAAAAAAAAAACAAACAAAAAATCGTGCACACTTGAAATTTCGATCGAAAAAATCAAAAACAAAACGCGCCAATATTTTAATTTCGATCGAAAAACAAGAATGCTTTCTAGCAACGTGTTAGATCTCTTTTTTCCTCATTTCAAAATGAAAATTTTATATTTTTTGTTTTTTTTTTCTTCAAATTACAACACCTTCGTGTTGTGAATGCACCGGCGCGTCGTCACTCGTCCCTCGTTTATCCCCTCGTTTTTTTTGTTCTTTTTCAATTCGTTGAATATTGTGTTTTCTTTTTTTCTTCTCAAAGCCACACGGGGCTCATGAGCCGAAACGACGTGTACATTCGATGCTCGATTTTATGACCATAGTCGGATGAAAAAAAAAGCCAACTTGGCGAAGCTTTCGGCTCGTTTGGCTCGAAAGAATTCGTACACCAGCGTCAATTAGTTCGCGGATTTTAACGACCCCTCCCCCCCACCCTCCCTCGAACCGCGTCCCACCCTCGGCCTCTATAAAAAAGCAAAAACCCTCGCTGCACACGCGTTATCAACTCGTTTTCTTCGCGCTTCGTTAATATCGAAAATTTCATTTTTCCATTTTGTTTTCTTTTTATTTCCTCTTTTTTTGTTTTCTTTTTTCGCGTTTTTCTTTGTTTTTTTAGCATTTCGTTCGTTTGTTTTTTCCGTCTTCGTACCAATTGCCATTGCCACGAGGCAAATAAATTCGCGAACGATCGATCGAGCGAATAATTTCATTGGCCAGGAAAAATCTAATGACTCCGACTCAGTTTTTTCCCTCCCTTCGCGTTTCTTCTTCCCCCTTTGGACGCGAACAAAAATAATTATTAATTCGTTTTTTTATCTCTCTCGCCGGAGTTCTTTCCCACTTTTTCACCCCTCGTTATTCCTCGGCTCGATTTACGCGCTCGTTTTGTTTTCATCTTCGAAAGCCGGAACTCGTCCCTCGATTTGAATATCCGTCACGCATTTCGCAATGCTTGGACCGTTTGTTCTCGTTCCTTAACGAACCGATCGTTTGAATAATTCGAACGTCGCGAGCGTCTATCGCGACTTGGTAAAAAAAAAGTTAACCGTTCGATTTTAACGAAGAACTCTCGTGGATGATTTTTGTTTCTTCATTTTTTCTCTCGTCTTGACTCGAGTTAAAATATACCGGAATAAATACAATTTTTTTTCTTTTTTCTTTTTTGATTTTTTCCATTTGAACCGTTGAAAAATCGTTGAAATATAAATCGGCGATAATTATCGTGATGAGTATTACGAGATTTTTGTTTGTTTGTAATTCGATCGATTGGACGTAATTAGCGATAGTTATTTGGACGAAGAAATTGATTACGATTTTTTCGATCGATCGTTGTAATCGTTTCGCCGATTTTTTCATTTTTTAATACGTTTTTGGGACGATTTTCGTCATCGTCTTTTATTGGCGCTTTGCTTACGGCGCAACGAGGTAGATCTCGATACCGCGCACAATATTGAGCTTCTCGAGATCGTGACAATGGTCGGTGTCACGGGCTTCGGTGGCTCTTGTGGCTCTTCCACGCGCATTTTCAGCATCAATGGCTGTCCGAAGGGTCTCGTGCCCGATGCCGATCCGCCACTTCCACGTCCTGACCAATTTCAATTTTTTGAATAATTTTTATCGTTCTTTTTTCTTTTTTTTCTCATTTTTCAAATTTCATCCCTCTTGCTCGAGAAAAATGACGAGATTTCAAGAGGGAGAAAATGAAGAGAGAACACGAATTCTGATCTAAAGGAATCATCGATCAAATCAAAGCAGGAAGCGAAAAAGCACTCGTTCGATAATAAAAAAAAATAACTTTTTTCTTGCCCGGGGTCTCACTCCTGTTAGTCGATAGCCATGTTTTCTGTATTTTTTTGTTCTCACGATATTTGAATGATTTTCGTATGAATTATTAATTTATGAACTTTGTTTATTCCTTTTTTCAATATTTTTATACATCACGTGGAATTTTATTCGAAAATACAAAATCAAAGCTTCAAAAGTTCATTACACGACGTTCGTATTTATTCGAAATATCGAATTCAATTTCTCACAACTTCTTTAACAAAAAAAAAAAAAAAAAAGAAAAAAAAATCCCCAAAAAATCAACAAATTTCCACGTCATGTATAGTTCAATATTCGTCGATTAAACGAACGAAATTTGTGATACGTATATGGCTGATAGTGATAAAAAAGTTATTTGTGAAGCAAAGCCCATCGACGAGACACCTCGTGGCGACCAAGCCGCGGCGTCGTCGCGGTGATATTTCCGGATGAAAACTCGCGATTACCCCAACTTCGGCGACAAAAGACCACGTGTACGGTATTTGGAACAAAAAAAAACACAAAAAAAAGAACGAAGACCAAAAAAAAAAGTCGATAACGATTTTCCTTTTCGCTCGCGAGAAAGCCCGCAAAAATGTTCGGTTAACCGTGCTCGTTCGGGTAATCCCAACGGTTGCCCGATGGAGGATTCTCGTTCGTCCCTCCGCCTTTTTCGTAGGCTCCGATTTCCGCTCGAGGGCACCAGCTATATCGGGGGAGGGCCGCTTCGTTGCTCGGTTTTAACGAGGCGTCGATTCGCCCGATTGAATCTCGCCGTACCCTTAATCCCACCTCGAAGAATTCATCCCCCTCCGTTCCGAAATTTACTCTGATTATACGTACATATACGTATATCTATATATTTCTATGTATACATATATATATAGACATTGTAACGTGAGATTTTTTGAGTTTGGAGAAATCACGGTCACGAGATATCGTTCGAGTTAAAGTTAGCCTCTCACTCGAGATGCCGTCTCTCCTCGGTATTTCTTCGTCGAATAATGGCGATCCCCTCGTGGTCCAGGCGGATTATCTCGAATAATAATTAATAAAGCCAATGGTAATTCGTGATTTTTTGGGAATGTGATTTTTCTTTAATCCAACGAGAGCAAAGATTCGTCGATTTGTTTCGAAACCGTGGCTGGTCCTGTTGGATGAAATTCTCGCGAGCAAACACCTCGAACGAATTTTATATCGCGGTCGACCACTCTCTGCCTCGTTATATTGTAATCCTGTGGGTAACGAGAGAGCGAGGGCTTTCCTGCGATAATTCTCGACGCGACGGATGAGTCACGTAATAATGTTTTTTTTCTTTTTTTTTCGTTGTATTTTATCGAAACAACCAACGACGATAGCGACGAATAAAAAAATATATATATACTCGTATATGCGTATGTGTGTTTAGGAATAGCATAATCCCTGAAGAGAGAAATATAGGGAGAGAGGGAGAGATAGAGAGAGAGCTTGCTCGTAGGATCTCCAAGTCCCTGGATCGAGTGAAAATAAAGAAACGATGATCTTCCGGAAGCGAAGGGGCTCGGGGACCGATAAGAAAATAATAGAGAAGAACCTGGGGTGTATTTGTACAAGGGGTGGTTCGACGGGGAAATGAATTCGAGACGGGAAAGATGAAAAAAAAAGAAAAGAAAAAAATCGTCGAGATACAGTCGATTCTATTTTGAGTGTTCTTTTTTTTTGTTCGATCGAGAACAAAAAAAAGCAAAATAATTTACAACGAAGTCTCGTCGATTTTCTCTTCTTTCTTTTAATCGATTAATATTATAGACACATTTATTATTTGGGGTTTAGCTCGAGATTAAAAAATCGCGGTACGAGTCATGTCCCCCGAAAAATTCTCGTCGTTCGACGTTCTAGTTCGAGAAAGGATTAATTCTTCAAAAGTGAAAAGAACAACAAGAACAACAAAATAACAAAACAAAAAAATATGTTTTATCGTTCGTCACCGGGGAAAATTCAGTATTTCTCGCGACTATTGGAGCATGACCATTGTGATAATACTTGTTCGACGATTTTTATGCGTTCGTTCAATAATTATCGGCAATAACGAAAGAAATTAATTACATCGAAGCGAAGAAATTATTTACATGAAAAATTTATTCTTTATTTTTTATATCTCCATTCTAAAATATTTTATCAAAATTCCAACCCAACGATACGAATATTATCTGCACGAATCGCGAGGAAATATGATCGGGGGCCAAGTCCAATGATAGCGACTGAAAAATATGCCACCCTCTTCCAACCCTCCAAAAAAAAAACAAAAAAAAATCACGTCGACGACGATTTTGACGAGAAAATGAAAATAAAATAAAAACAAAAAAATAACGGATAACAGTAACAATAATAACAACAATAATAATAAGAACGATAATAAGAAAAGACGAGCACGTAGAAGAGAGGTAGTTTAGTGGAGGATCGGCTTGTCTTACCAGAGGTGGACGAGGAACAGGGGTGGGAAGAGGTCCTCGTGGTCGACGTCGGACCGACAGTGCTCGGTTGATCGGCGACGACCGGTGGTGTGGGCGGTGAGTTCGTCGAATTTCCACGTATCTCGCCGGCTTGCTTCAGCACCTGGTAGGTCGCGTCCACGTCTGTCGGATTGACGATCATTCGACGATAAAGATAGCGAGCGATAGCGAGAGATAAAGATAGAAAAAAAAATTTCCAAAAAAAAAAGAAAAAAAAACACGACGTTTTTTCATCAAACGATTTCGCAGAACCGTCGAGAATCACAGGAAGCGAATCCATCGATCGAAACGTTATCCTAAACTTTTCATCGAAGGGAATTAAAAAAAAAAAGAAAATTGCCGCTCGATAAAATAATTTTCCGGAAATTTTTTTTCCCGGGGTGAAGAAAAAAAAATTGATTCCCTCCTTCGATTAATACGTCCCCTTTTGGAAGGCAGAAGGGACGAGAGCCACAGCGTACGCTTTATTTTCTTCTTTTTCGTTCGCACAAGTGTCTTTACGTGCCTCGGGGGTTGTGTGTGCGCGCGCGTCTCGTTGCCGAAGAGAAAAGTGAGCGGGAGAGAAAACAAAGGGTAGTCCCGGTTGTTTTGACGTCGGTCCTCATTAATCCCGGTATCTCACAATTTTTGCCGTCGTTGTATTATTAATTTTCTTTCACGTAGGCGGGTCGCGAACGTTGCTTAATGACGAAGAATTTTTCTTTTTGTTCCATCCCCCTCCCTCCCTCCCTCATTTTAGCCTCGAGCGTATGAACGATGGTCGATGGTTCGTTAGATCGATGATGATAATTAGTTAGATTTACGTAAAATTGGCAAAAGCGGCGTGTGATAGAACAATGACAAAGGGCGCGAGAGATCGTTTGCTTTTTTCTTTTGCTTTTGCAACGAAGTCAGCGAAAAGTTCAAGTTCGTTATTTTTTTTTTTTTTTTTAAGCGCCGAGCTCTTTCCCCTCCGCAGTTTATTAATCAAAATTATGGGTTAAATACGTTAATTGCAGAGAGGAGAAACATACGTGTAGATAGATTTTTTGTGTGAGTAAAAGCAAATACATATTTTGCGATTTGTTGGCATTCATTTTTTTTGCTTTGTTTTTTTTGGGCTTGTTTAATCACATTTTTTTAAGCTGATCCCATCGAATCTTCCTCTTCTTTTTGTTAATAGTTTGACTTTTTTTTGTAATTCTTTTTTCACGCTCATCTTTTGTCCCTTATCTCGGCAGCTCCCGTACACTCGTGAACAATCGCGCGATCGCGTTATTTTTCGAAAAGTGAAAAAACGATTGGAATATTTCGAAGAAAAAGGAAACAAAATAACAGAAGAAAAGAAGGTTTTTCGCGCGACCAATTCCGAGAATGTTTCTCCCCTTTGTCAATAACAATGGGAAAACGAGGGATGATGTGTGCATCGCCACTTTTATTTTACTTTTTTCTTAACTTGTTTTTCTTTTTTCAAAATTATGAAACATCGAGAAAAATCGATTTATTCGATTAGTTTTTCGTTGAAAAACAAAAAAATGTTCTTAATACCGACAAAATCGAGTCGAACGAACGAATATTCGATAATAAAATAGATTTTCTCGACTGAACACTTTTTTTGTTCGTCTTTCAAAATTTTGTCAATTAAAACGTATTTTCACGACTGTTAAGGAATATTTTTTCTCATAAAACAATGTTTCTCGATCTTTCACGTCATAGGGCAAAATCGTTTCACAAAATATTGCTATTTTCTTATTTATATTTTGCTTTGGTTTTTTTTTCGTAAAAACGAAAAAAAAAACAATAATTTTTCTACTCACTGTGTTCGCCACTCGGGGTATCGTCGGCGGGTGGCGCGGTGGTTTTTTGCCTTCGCAAAAGTGGTATACCGCCGCCCCTCTTGGGCGCGAGACTCGGGCACATGGTCGGTTGTACCATGTTTATGCAGTCGGCGTGGGCGTTTACTTTGCATCCACGACACCTAAATCCCTGACGACTGTGACCGCGTAGTACCTGACCGCAGGCGTCGCACGGCGTTATCTTGCGATAAGTGTACTCTCGCCATTGATGTCCACCCTCGGACTCTAGGCTTTTTCTAATGATAGACATGGAAAGAGAGAGAGAGAGAGAGAAAGAAGGAGAGAGAGAGAGAGGGAGGAAAAAAAAGATTTGTTTGTTTTTATTTTAAAACAGATAAGAAAAATTACGTTCTCGTTAAGAGTATCGTTAAATAAAGTCTCGGTTAAGCAGTGATAATTTGCATAGTTTAACTTTCGAGAAAACAAAAAAAACATAAAGAAAAAGAAGAAAGAAAACAAAAAAAAACCGTTAAAAAATATGTTTATTCGTCGATGGAAAAAATTACCTGGACATTGCGACGACGGTAGAGACCGCATGGTACATAGCCTGCTTCCCTCTTCGTTAATCGAGCGTTAGTTAATAAACAATCGATCGTAGTTAGTGTTTTTTGTTTTTGTTATTGTTTTAATTTAATTAACGTTTAACGATCGACCTGATAATTATCTTTTCTATACGAGAACATAAAGGACGAAAAGCGGAAGTTAATTGATTGATAAAAGTGATAAAATAGGATTAAAAAGTTTTCAAGAATTCGATCGATATTAAAATCGTATTAAAACGTTCCGATGAACGAGCGATCGGAGGGTTAGTCGGCTTATTCCTTTCCATTTTTTTTCCTGTTTTTTTCAATCTTTATTTAAAATCGTCAAGCGGGAAAATACGTAATTGGAATTAACGAAAGGAAATCGAGTGACGAAGGTAAAATTAAATCGAATTCGAAGAACGCGATTTAACTCGATAAAGAGGCGAATATGGTCGTCGGAACGTGGAAATTAACTGATATCGCGTTGGTTGATTGTTATCGTGATATCGGCGTCGAATGAAAATTGAAATTGGACTCACTTGTCTGCGGGAGGTGGGGTGGTGGGGGAGCTCGTTTTCAAGCTTTTGAATGCTTTGAGCCATTTGTGCTTGGTATTGCTTCCCGTCGAACCGTTCGACATCTTGCGATTGCTCACAGGATCGGGCTGTCCTGCCTCCCCAGCCCCGAAGAGCTCCTTCTGCGAATAAAAAAAAATTTTCTTTCATTCTTTCTTTCAACGAAAGTCGTCGGATGGAAACGAGAACAAAAAGTCAATGACGATTGATTAGGAGCATCAACGGGACGATAAATTATCTACTTTTTTTTTAGTACCAATTTTGAACGTCGATCTTTCAAAATTCTTGTGCAATTTTGTCTCGATCGTTGCTGCATTAATGGCGAATTTTTTATTTTTTAAAATTATTTTCTCAGCTCGAAATAAAATGATTTTAATAAAATTGCGTCAAGACTCTTTCACAATTTTCTAACGTTGCCCTTTATCTATAATGAGATTCGCCAAAGTGAGATAAACGAAAGAAACCCTTCGAGAAGTAGAACGACTCTTTTTTACGTTTTTGTCTCTCCCTCTCTTTCTCTCTCTTTCGCTCGCCGACGAAAATAAATACGTGAATAATTATGCAATGATGAATGAATATGAGACGACGAGCCGGAGCACTCGTTGGTAACGAACCGAAAGCACAGATATATTATATCGATCACCGGAGCAACGGAGCACTATAAATACCATTCGGTGACTTCTTCACAATCGATGAATATATACGTTATAATTTTATCGCGACATCTCGACCGACGACGTCAGAACCCCTTTTTACGATATAAAAATAATACGTCGCAACGGGGAGAGCGGAATCAAAAATTCAACGGGGATCATCGAGCATAATGTCGATACACACAAACACTCACGCATGTGCGTGTGTGTATATATGTATATATATAGGCGTAATATATCAATTTGTTATCCGTTGCGTATCGGCGAAGCTTTTTTTATTCTCGTCTCTTCTCGTTCACCTTTATCATAACGTCGAATATTTTTTAACGACTACTGGTACGTCTTTCTATTTCAAACAAAGCCTTTTCTAGGGGGTTGTATTAAAAAAAATAACATCAACAACAACAACGACAACAATAAACAACGACTAATTACGAAATAAATACGATTTTCGAGCAATTTTTTAATTTTCATGGAATTAAACAATTGTAAGAAGATTTATGAAAATAAAATAAACAAATATCGTCGCTCGATTAATTTGATTTAGAAGCCAAACACTCTCTATGGATTAACGAGGATAATTTGTCTCGATTTTATTCGAATGCGAGACGTTTACGTCAGAACGAAACGATTTTTGAGGGGGTGTGTGTGTGTGTGTGTGTTTTTTTTACTCGAATAAAATCGAGACGAATCGCAACAAAAATCAGTTTTTTTTTGTTTTTCCAGCCAATACACTTTCTATACATTCAAAGTATTCTCGACGCGACATACTGATTTGCGTGATGATCGATCCAGTTCCAGGGAACGAAATTTTCTCAGCTTTCTGAGAAGCATCTTCGATTTTTCCCTCAACCCCCCTCTCCCAACCCCGACTTCTCTCGATCAGTTGAAAGCTCGACGTTTTAAGAAAAAAACAAAATAAAAAGAACGTCGATCTTTCATTTTTCACTTCGAGCCTCGAAATTTTCACATTTTTCACCCCCCACCCCTGCTGTAACGACGTTTTATTTTCTATTAATTTATCCGTCGCGTTAAACGTTCGCTCGATCGCAGCGAGATGTAAATACTGAAAAGAGGTGGAACGAATTAAAGAAAAAAGGGTGAGAGAGGGGCAAAAAAAAAGAAGAAAAAAGAAAGAAAGAAAGAAAGAAACCGCGTGGAGTGGGCACGGAGAAACGAAGCCCGACAGTGTATTCTAATGCGACTCTGCGGCTGGTTTTGTTCGCAGCTGGTCGTTTAATTGGATATTACGTTGGCGACGAGTTTGCGAAATCGTGAAAAGCACCGTTACGGGGTTTTTTGCATTTGTCATCCCCCGGACTATACAACCCCTCTCCGTCCCATACCTGATGTATAAGTTTTTTAAAAATATTATTTTATTCATCGTTAACCACCCTTTTGAATTTTTCCGATCCCATACCCCCTTTCGTCTCTTTTTCCTGAGCCCTTTCCTATCCGCGGTCACTTAATCTAACTTTTCCGGATGCTTTCGCGAATTACTTTCCGTTTTCCCTGTAGTTTTCTACGTAACCTTGACGAAGAAAACTGCGGAAAATTGGTGTTGGTCAACAATCCCTCGCAACAACAATCCCAACAATCCCAACAACAACCCCTCAAGAAAATTCTCATCGACCTACGGACAAACGATCTTCCCTCGTTCAATAACTTCGACCCGCGAGCGGTCACCGCACCAAGTAGTGGCGGCGTGAAATGCTGCTTAACCTCGTTGATCGTCCAAGACGCACCCTGACCCGTGCACCAATCCCTGTTGGTTATACGATTATATTATTCTAGCTTTAGATCCTGCCACTGTCTCGAGGGTATAAACTTGATTGATCAATCGTTAATTAATCATATATATATAGAGAGAGAGAAAATTGCATAATTAATCACGATAAGCGAGCCGAATGATTCGCGAGTGACCCAGACGAATGCGATCGAGCGTTACAGGGTAACATGGACGATGGACCGTTCGTTTGTACGTCGCAGCGTGCACTCAATATCAATAACGTTGTGTACAATATTGGCTGACCCAACCGACGCCGCGCGCTTATCCCTCGATGGCCTATTACAGTTCAAAACCCTTCGAGCTATCCGAGCACCCGTGTCTATATACACGACCGTGTGTATGTGTGTGTATGTGTTTGTGTTCCATACGATATATAGAACAAAGGGAAATTCTGATATACTCGGTCGAACCAATTTAGGTATACGCTCGATCGAAATGGGATCGATATATTTGCCTCGCCCCAACCGTTTGCGATAATAGCTATTAATAGTTTGACTTTTTCGGTTCGTCGTTGGGCCGCGAAACGTTTATCGGCTCGATTCGACTTTTCGCTAAATTGCAAGGAAATAAAAAAAAGAAAATTCCCCCAAATTCATTCGACGAGAGTGAATAAAGAAATTTTTCGAAATTTTTCTTTCTTGCAAAAATACGCTCGTGATTGATGGGAATTATTCGAAATTTTGAAAAAAATTGTGTTTTTATAAAGATATATAAAAAAAAAATGATGGTTTTGGTTAAAAAAATTGTCTTCGAAGCGAGAAAAATGCGTTCAACCCGGAAGAAATTATGTTTGATCGGAGAGAAATTAGGTCGAATTAGAAAACAAAACAAAAATGTTTTTATCGACAAAATTTATCGACGAAACAAATATTTATTACTAAAACGCCGACGATCTTTCGCACCGACGATTTTCACCAAGAAACCGGCTCCGATTTTCGCTCCAACGTCGCGACGTTCGTTGCGTTTCCCAGCTGCGAAACACACGCGCGACGATTTCTAATAATAAATAGCAGCCCGCTCTCTCTCTCTCTTTCTTTCTCTCAGTCGCGATGCGGGTTTAACGTTCGTGCGTAACGAGACCGGAAATAAGACGCGTTTCTCCCTTGCAAAAAAAAAAACAAAAAACAAAAAAAAACATAAAAAAAAACAACAAAAAACTCAAAAAAATAAAAGCTTACTTCTTCCTAAAACGCTTCACCGTAAAAGTTGCGTCGCGTCTCGCGAGCGATAAAAACGAAGAAAAAAAATGAAATAAACGTAACAAAGCGCACCTAAGTTCGTGTCAACGCGGGCTTTTTTCGTTTCCCTCTGTACCGCTAATAAAACGCTCTAAAACAACCTCCGCCCACGCAAGGAGCATCGATACTGTCCCTTGGCGGCGTTGGCCGCAGCGATACGTTAATGAAACATCTATATGCCGTTTACGAACATGTAGCTCGTAGCACGAGGCGACTGGACGGTGCGCATGCGCGAGCGTCATCCGTCTCGTCGAGGGTGGGAAGCGGCGTTGGGGAGGGGCAGAGGGATGCAACCGCGTGCGGCAACTCTTGCCCCTTCCCTCGTCCTCCCCTCGCCACCTCGTCACAAACGCTTCTTCTCCACCAAAAACATCCTGGGAGACGCGCGAAAAATGTTTTGTTGTTGTTGTTGTTGTTGTTGTTTTTTTCATTTTTTTCTTCAATATTTACATTCGAACAGTGTCGAAAAAAAAATTTCAAATTCAATTTTTTTCACATCTCGGGACAGCGTACGAAAATTCGTCCTGTTCAAAGGACACGACGCGATAACCACGCGACGTTTATTTTCGTCCTCGTCGTCGCGACAATTTTCACACGGTCGACGGTCAATCTTGACGAACGCAGCACAAAACAAAAAATTGAAAAATATAAACTTGGAAAGAAAAAGAATAAGAAATAATCACTCGGATAATTCGATTCGTCACGTCGAATAGACGATACATTTTTGTTCGTCTCGTTACGTGCGTGTCGTAACGAGTGTTTTTAATTTGCACGTGGGTTGTGGTGAAACGCTACGTCGAGAGGAAAATCGCGAGGTTATGACGAAGGGGATGTTTCCGGAGGAGGATCGACTCGTCCAGGCCGCCACGGAGAGACACCACGGCGTGGCTCGTCCTCCCCTGGGTGGCAAGGTTAGGACGGCCTCGGCGTCGTTCTCATGAAATAAATTTTCCACCGACTCACGGGGGTGGTTTCCATCGTGTTTCACAGAACGAGGAAAACGAAAACCTCTCGAGAACACGGAAACGTGAACACTCGCGTGAATATTCGTGCTTCCCTCTTTCCGTTGCCTTTTTGGTATTTTGTTTTTTTTTTCGAAAACTTTGCGACACGTTCGAGGGTTGAAAATTTTCGCGTCGCGACGAGGAGCGAATCCTTGATTTTTTTCTTTCTATTATTTCGTTGGTATTGTCGTTGTTGATTTTCTTTTTGTTGTTGTTTTTGATTGTTTTTACTAACAATTCGTGAACGCAGCGTCGTCCAGCCCATGATGCGGCTTCTCGTGTGAGAGAGGGATATCGACGGATCTCCTCTCCTGACCTAGGCGGGCAACTATGACCGGGATAGATTTTGCACCAGCCTGACTCGCTCTCTCTCTCTCTCTCTCTCTGTCTCTCTCGAGCACGGGATATTGCGTTCTCGCTCTCTCTTTGTACTCGCCGTCGTTGGGCGGCTTGGTATGACCCAGTTGTGAGGGCGCATGTCGTGCGATTGCGCGCCCGTATTTATTTGCTGTTTATATTCGCCACGACGTTTCGCCTCGCTACTTGAAACGAAAAATTGAGTTTAAAAAAAGAGATGAAAAAAAGAAAAAAGAAAACAGCAACGACTCGAAGAAAAATAGCTCGATTGGCTCTTGACTCGTGCCTTTAACCCTTTTATTCTGCCCTTGGTTTTTACCCTCTCCTCCATCGCAACTCATCTTTCATTTCCATACTCTTTTCATCTACCTTCCACCCCCCACCCCTTCACTTTCGAACCTCGATTCTCGCTTTACGAATAGAAATATATTTTTGGTTATAACGCCGCGAGTCGTACTACGTGGCTTTTGGGATAATTTAAAATTGTCGAAAATATCAACGCTCTTTATCGTTTTATTTGTAATGGAAATTTGCTAAAAATCAATCATTTCGAAAAAAAAGTGACGTCGATCAACAATAGTCTGACAGTATTTTCGTTTGTTTTATTTATTTTCATTTGTATTTTAAAATCCGAGGAACGTTGAGAAATTTCGGAGAATATTCCATTCTATTTTCTGTGCAAATTCAAAATAGAACGTGTTTCGTGTCAAATTAAATAATACCCAATTTGATAAAAATATCAGTATCGCGCCAGTGGTACGAAAAAAAATCAGTCGGACGAATCGAAATGACGAACAGTCGATATTTAACGGGACTAAAATAGAGGAAATTGACGTAAAGGGGTCAGAGCGAATTTGGCCAAATGTCGAATATATATTTTCATTTTTTTGTTGTATGAAATTTCCGTTCTCTCGCTCCATCGACGTACTTCGTCTTCGCGTCTGCCTTTTTTTTGCTGCCTGCGCATATGCAGTTTTCAGCGATGGGACATACTTTTATTTTATGAAAGTGTCAGTATGAAGTGCCAGTGTCTACGGATTGGATCGCCTCCAGAGTATTCTTATTTTCTACGTTATATATATAGATATATATATATATACATTTAAGTATATATGTATGGGCATTAAGGGTGAGAAATACCTATCTGGCACAATTTACCATATAAAATATTGTGGAATACGCCCCGTTTGGCTTAAAGTGCTATTGTGCGATATTTACGTTAGATACCACCGTCGGCTGTCGCGGTGTCTCGCTAGAATCCGATTAATCGATCCTTTCGTCAGTCACCATTACTGCAGAGGTCATCGTCGCTCCGGCTTTGACATGCCGACGGAGATAAAAGGGTGTGAGAGCCTTGCAGAGTCGAGCCTGATGACGAGGATCGAGAGGCACATTTCGCGCATATATATTCCTCGTATATATACGTGTCTCACGAGCCTCTCTACTGTTAGGTATACACACGTATACGAGGCGTTCCATGCGGACGCGTTCAACGTTAAAACTCGACCGTCGCGGAATTCGTTCCTGATTTTTTCTGGGATTCTATCGGGTCTCGAAAACATCTGGGATTTTTTTCGATTTTTTGTTATCGACAATTGTTTAAAAAAAAATTTTTTGAACGTGCCTTAAAAATTGGAAAATGAAGTTTGGTGAATTTTGAAAATTTTAGATATGGATGCGATCTAGGTGTGGTGTAATTGTAAGAGAATGACGTGAATACAATCAACGAGGGCGCGAGTCGAATGTCGACCTACCGCGAAATGGGGTTACCTTAAACGAGTTTTGGAGGTTTTTTGTAGGCAGCTTTTTTTCACATTCTAAATTCTAAGGTTTTGGCTCCACTAGAACAATGTGTTCTTTGACTATCAAATTTATAAGAAAGTCAAGTCCCATCCCCCACTATTTTTTATATATTTTTAAAAAAGTGTCGAAGTATAACCACGAGTATGGAGTTTCTTTAAAAGTCTTTGACAAAGCATTAAAATGCCATTTATATCGAAGATCCAAAGCGTAATGGTTACTTTTAACATAATTTTGATAACAAATTTACCATTTTATGCATTCTACATATAATTAAATGAAAAAAACAAACTATTTTTACTATTAAATTGTTATCTTTAGAAAACATTTTACATAAAAATATTAAGTCCCTAGGGTACTATTACAGGCACTTAACACAGCCCCAAACACTGTGAAAGTTACCCCTAATGTCAATGTAACCCCGTTTTAGGGTAGTTCAAACGGAACGCCCCGTGCATATACGGTTACGTTCTATACACGCGGATTCGTAGAGAGTCTCGTCAGACTCGTCGTCCTCGTCGACGTACACATCTTCACTGTACACAATGCGGAATGTATATAGAGCGCATTCTCTCTCGTCCCTTTTACACATGTACTACAATACTTTGGTTATACGTCGGTACACGCGATATACGTAATACGCTATCTGTATACGTGAATAAATATATAGATATATGTCCGAGGGTGAAAAGGGTAGAAAGTTGAGAATGGGCAATTGTGCGAGGTTGGAAGACACGGTAGAGTCTCGAGAATGGACTTATTGCTGTCAAATTCACGTTTCCGTCGTCTCGGCGTGTTTTCATCCCCTACTCGTACGACCCACCCTTCCTCTTGATTATGCGCGTATTCTCGAGACGATTTTTCTTTTCTTCTTATTCGCCGTCTGAATGTTGGAAGATCATTGCCTCCGTTACCAACAGTTGGATCTTCTCTCCAGTCTGCCGCCGTTTTATTCAATTTTTTAAAAATTTCGTACAAACTACCCCTATTTTTAGGGTGGATATTTTTTTGTTCGATAGAAACAAATGTTTCGTTTATTTAACGCGCAATTCTTTTAGGGATGAATTATTTTTGAATACAAAAAAATTGTAAGGAATAGGAAATTGCGACGGGGGTTGTTTGGGGGTGAAAACTGCCCTAGAATCGCGTTTACGCGTATTGTTTAGACCTTGTTTAGCCACTCGAAGGAACAATGCTCGGCCGGTAGGTCACGACTCTTGCCACACGAAACATCAGCCGCCTTGCAACGTGACGAGAGATTGCGCGCTATAACACCCCCGGGCTAATTTTAATCGAGCCCCGATTTCTCGCCTCACAACCTTCTCGTCGTTGCGCCTTTTATCCACCTTCTCTAGTACTCTTTCACGAGTTACTTTTTTTTACCCTTTCCATTCTTAGTAGAATCGTAGCAGGAAACGTCCGACTTTTTTGTCACATTTTTTTCACTCCTTTTTCCCACTTTCAGTAGCTCGTTGTGCTTCTCGGCTTCTACGAATCGGTCATTCTTTTTATTAAGGCATTTTTCGTCGGGTTTCATTGTATTTTTATTTTTTTTTACTTCTAAGGTAGTTTCTTCTCGGTATAAAATTTTTTACGAGCACTTTTTTTATCCTTCGTCCGAGATTCGTCGATTTTCAATTTTTTTCAAATATCTTGTTTTTTGGGGGTGAAATTGCGAATTTTGCAAAATCCGATTTATGAAATTTGATGTTTTGTAACATGTTCGAGCGCTTGAACCGGTAGTGCCTCGAATCGAATCAATCTCGGCTTAATTCCGAGATCGACAACAACGTCGGCACTCTTTCCACGTCTGACCAATCGCTGGCTCGTACTACTTAAGCTTGGCTCTCTTTCCAATCTTCCTTTTTACAACCCCCGGCCACACTCGAGCTCGACTATCATCGACTTTTTTCCACTTCCGTTCTCTTATTTGCTGTTTTTTTCTTTCTTTCTTTTTTGCCAACATCAATTTAACCGAGAGTTGAAGACTCTCAAGACTGTAATCTAGATCATACCGCTACTTCGTATCTTGCCTTTGTATCCGAATTAAAAAAGAAAGATAAATATTCTACGATCGGTGCGGTAATAAAATAACAACGGAGCTTAATTAATTCGCAAAAGTGAATTCCTGCCACGAAGGATCGGATCATATTTTTCTTCCGTCGGACTTTCAATCGGATAAGACTTCCGGAATTTTTATTAGTCAAGAAGATATTGCAAATTCTCTTTATCGACATGAATTTTCATTGGGAAAGAAACGAAATGAATATATTTCGCTGTTTTCTCAACGAATAATCGATTAGAGGGATTATTTATTTTAAAACATTTGACAATTCGTTTAGAAAATTTTTTAACGGAAAATAACAAACTTTTGGGGACATTCGCAAATGCGAGTTTTTACTCGTTTTTTTCTCGATTTAATGGGATTCTTAATTCAATTTAATGAACGTCAATTTATATATTTTCCATTCCGACATTGGCGAAGAAGAAAAGCCACCCTATTTCTTTCATCTGCACCTTCTCGATCTCCTGTCCGTCCATCGAGCGAGCCACTCGTAGAAGTTTATACGTCGAAAGCAGCCGACGAACTGTCGTAACCATTGTACTTTTTGAGAATTGAGCGTTTCGGTATACGACCGACGGTCTCGATTCTCTTATACAACTTCCGGTCTCAGGACGATTTTCTTCCCCCATCCCGTACCATCCCTCTTACGCTTTCCGAAAACCTTTTCTAACCCTCGTTCTTTATTCTCGGCCAGACCTCTTCGGTTTCATTGTCCATCTCGTCTCTCGATTCACTCATCGGCACATTCAGGCGTCTTTTACTTTTCTTTAGTACGGCTAAGGGTGGTCGATCGATTCTAACCTCGAAGGATTTGTGGCTATAAAAGATTTGTTGAAAATATTTCTTTGTTCACTGATATAGCTCGAAAGAAGTCAATTGCTCGATAATATTTGAATTTCTAAAAGAAGTTGAAAACTTTTCATTTCATTCTTAAATCAACCCCTACACATAGTTTGACTCATTCCCACGTAAATTGTAAATTGTAAATTGTAAATCTTTTTAATACACCAACATTGTTCGAAAAGAGTAAATATTTCAAAGATATTCGCATTTTTTTAAAAGTAAAAAATTATTAATCCTCTTCTTGAATCAACCCCCTGTATAAAGGTTGATTGATCGTCGTATAAATTGCAAGTTGGCGTGATTAAATTATTTCCCCTTCACAACCCATTCTTTGCACGATCCCGGAAATGCCAAATTTTCGGTTCCACGCCTTAATAATGGTAAATATTAAAGGTAGAATCGAGAGAAAAAAGCGCGAGAGAGTGAGACAGAGAAAAGTGGCTGATGCGAGAAAGCGTGTTCCACCCCCTTTTCACGGTCACACACGCGATCTTGGCTTGACCTTTCTAATATATCTATACGCATTTAATACGCAGCGAGCATATCGTAACATCGGCTTTGGTTACAACGTTATACTTAAACCAATTTACCCCCCACCCCTCGCCCTACGTTCGTCAACCGAGAAAAGAGGGTAAAGTAAGTCCGAAAGAGGGAATTCGTGAGAAAATAGCGAGACGCCCCGTGAGCCCAAAGACCTTAATACACGTGTATCTTTTTCCTTTTTTTCTTTTCGTCTCTGTTCTTCACCCTGCCTTTCAGCCCCTACCCTCTCCACCCTTGTCCTTTTCTCGTTCGATTCTCTCTTTTCACGTCTGTACGCTTTCTCTCTTTCTCTGTCCCATCGCCTCGACCGACGAATTCCGATGGCGGATAAGAATTCTCGTCACGCCTCTATCCCGAGGTATTCGAGGAGACTCGCTTCGAGCACTTCCACGCTTCCGTGATCTTGGTATTAATGTAAACGTCCGAGAATGGAAGGGCGGGAGAAAAAAAATCAAAACTAATTACATTAATTCTTCGCCCTTCGCGAGATTTTTAGGAAATTTTCCTAGTTGTGGATAATTTTTTTTGTACGCGAAGATTTGTAACAAAATAAAAAAATGGTATCGATTCGAATATTTAATTACTTTTGATTTTTCGTATAATTTTCCGTTCGATTAAATATTTGTTTCTTTTTATCGCAAACCAAAAGAAACTTAGCTTCAGAGTTATGAAACAAAGCGGATAGAAATTTTATTAGGTAACGAATTATAATTAATCGTCATCGAATCTTTTTTCTTTAAGTTTGTGTTAAAAAAAAACTTTCGTTTTTTCGAGGGTGAAAAAACGACATTGCGTTGGGAAAAAAATTCTTGCGAATTAGAGAACGCGCCAAGTCGGTGGAAAAAAAATTGCGAGACAAAATGAGAAAAGTCTTGCGGGCCAGGTTGATAGCGTGAGGGGTGAAAGAGGCAGGAGGGTGGGGGTGGGAAGTAGAGAACGCGAAAAAGTTTGTATATCGAGGAGAGATGATCCGAGAGCGAGAGTGCGAGAGGAAGAAAAGTCACTACTCGACTTTACTCAGCGATTTCTCTTTCTTTCGTAGCAACTTTTCCTCTTTTCATTCCATTCCTCGAAGTCTCTGTGGACTTTGGGACGGACGGACGGAGAGAAAGAACGACAAAAACGGACAAAAACGACACGACATTTCCGTCGTTGACTTCTGGTGGTTACTTTTTCCCTTGGTCAGGTGGTGCTTCGTGGCAGTGCAGTGCAACTCGAGACAGGCAGAGGGAGAGAGAGAGAACGTGTGTGTATGTGTGAGAGAGAGAGAGAGAGAGAGGGAATTTCAGAATGGATAGAAACGATGAGGGAGAGGTTGCAGCTCAGGAGAGGGGGGTAAAAACTTTGTAGGTGGTGGAAAAGTTGACCAGCCGAGGATCCGCGAAACTTTGGTATTAGGAAAAATCACGTCGCTGAAGTTCCACATGTAAAAAAACAGAAGCGATTCTCATCAGTCGAGAATTTCGAGAGAGAGTGAGAGAGAGAGAGAGAGAGAGAGAGAGAGAGAGAGAGAGAGAGAGAGAGAGAGAGAGAGAGAGAGAGAGAGAGTACAAGTAAAAAAAGGATTAAAAATAAAAATCGAAAAATATTCTAGGGTAGAAAAAAGCGTTAAAAAAAGAGGGTTGAGTTCCCTTCGTAAGGGCGAAGACGAGAGAAAATAAATATCCTTGTACGTTACAGGAGATTGTACTTGGTGAACAGAACCGACAAAGACGAACGAGTTGGAAATGAAACAAGGAGAAAAACCTATATATGGTCAGACGAGTGTAAAGACGAAAAAAAGAAGAATGAGAACGAATCTTGTTTCTTAAGGGTGGAATACTAGAGGAACGTGCGAAAAGACATATTCCCATTTCTCACTGAGGAGAAAGCCCACGCAGCGACGACGAACGAGAGGAAGAAGTTGAATCGAAAAGGAAAGGAAAAGGAAAGAAGGAAAAATACGACGAGTTAGAAGAAGAAAAAAACAGAGCTAGAGAAACGAAGGGATGTTTTTTTTGTTCGATGGGAGAAACGGCGAGAATATGAAAAACCTTTATATTGTAAAATATACAAAGGTCGTTCTAGAAAACCTGACCCAAAGATTCTCTCTCTCTCTCTCTCTCCCTCCCTCTCTCTCACACTATTTCACTACCATTCGATTTCCTCCCAATGCACTTCTCTTCTTACCCCTTTGTCTATAACGTTCCAACACAGAGAGAGCGAGAGAGGGCCGTGGCCTCAGGTCTGAGTGGCAATTTTCTCACACGAAAGTGCATTCGAGGGAATCGCTCTTTGATCCACGCTGGAAACGGTGAGCCTGCGGAATTGTTGGGTAGCGATAAAGCCAGAGAGAGAGAGAGAGAGAGAGAGAGAAAAGAAGGTGTCGAGGGGTTTGCGAGGGGCAGGGGGATGAAAGAAGAGCCAGGAGGAAATTAAGGGCAGAAGGGGTTGCACCGACATTCGGGAAGACTCACGTGTGTCTCTGGGATCGAATGGAATTCAGACGAAAAGCTATAGATCGCGATTCTCAAGAATAAAAGGGGTAGAAAGAACCACCCCTTACTTTGTACAATCTCATTTTTCTCGTGGTTTTACACCTAAGTTCCGAGTGAGGAAAAAGAACTAGAAACCCGAAGCTCCAAGGGTTGTTAGATGAAAAATAAAATAAAAATGTTCTATCGAGAGGGTAGTTTTATCCCTCTGTAGGGGATATTTTTGTTGTAAAGGTTGGAGCACGTTACAGTACGAACGGTTAGAGCACGAGTATAATTCATCGAGTCGTAAAGTTTACTCGCTCTCTGCCTCGTTGAATATTTCTTTAGGGCAAACGTTATAGCCGAGGGCATAGTTATAGTTTGGATCGAGCTCGAATTTGCAAATAGCGAGAATACGTCGTACAAGTTTCGGGACAAAGCGAGATTTAGAGTCTCTCTCGTTCTTGATCGCGCGCGAGCTTTTATATATGGCGATATACCTGAGCTTGTACAGCTGCTAAATGTAGATGGGCGACACCGAGGTCGAAACGTTTCATCGATATGTCCTCTTGGAGCTCGGCCACTTTTGTGAACAGACTTCCCTCGGCGCTTCTGCGAATAACGATACAATTATCAAATTTATTCATTCCCTTATTTCGACAAAAAAAAACGCATTGACTCGATTAAAATTTTGATCAATTATCGAAAAATTCAATTCCAAATATTTAATTATTTTTTATTTTGATTCGTTTCCGTTTTTTTTTTTGCAATAAACTATAAATAAAATTCTTACTTTCGTTGCATTCGCGTAAGAGCGTCGAGCGAGTCCTGCAATCGTCCGATTTCTTGATTCAAACTATCGGCCTCTCTCCTGAGATCCTCGAGCATGGTTTGATTTCCAGCTCCGGATGTGACGAGCTCATCCCTTAGCGAGGGTATCTGATTGATTCTTTCGACGGAGATTTGTTCGGGCGGTGCTGGAGCGACGAATAAACGACGGGGTGGTTTTTTCGAGGGTGCGGTACTCGACAAATTTCTCGCCAATAATTGAAGATCGTTCGCGGGCGTTACCGCCTGTGCCTCTTTCGCCACGGTCAGATATCTCTTGGCTTGTTCGCCCGAACGTTCGCCAGTCGCCTCGGATATACCGGCGACACAGTTGCACGTCAGGGTGCATACCTCCTCGTAAACCTCGGCTATTTCGCCGAGTAGAGTCGGCAAACAGTGATGCTGATAACGTTCGACTATCGCGTTTGTGGCTCTCAGTTGCAGAATGTAAGCATTATGTGCCTCGAGATAAGAGCGTCTCAGAGGCTCCTGATCACCTATCGTCGTGTCGTTCGTCAATAGGGCCGCGTAAGCCCGTTTGTAATCGACACGTGCGCGCTGTAATTTTTCCTCGGTTTTGCTAACGACTTGCTCGTACGCCTCTCTATGAGCGAATATCTACGAAAATAAAGTTCATTAGACGAATTATCATTTTTCAAATATCGAACGAACATTGACCTTAGTCCAATGACGCGAATTTTATCCGTATTATCATTTGATTAGATCGATTGAAATTTGATTAATTTGATAAAAATAATATAATTTATTAATTTGATAAAAATAATATAATTTATTAATTTGATAAAAATAATTAATTAATTGAGTGAATAAAAATCGTCACTTTTAATTCTGTTTTAACAGCAAATCTATTTTTCCTTTTTACTTTAGATTGGGACTTTTTTTTATAATTGTCTCGACAGAATTTAATTGATAAGTTGGATTTATTCCATTAATTCGATTATATTTTAATAAAATAATTCGAGTTTTGTTATCGATGAGCTTTTGATAGAAATTGAAATTTTTGAATTCACCTTGCGCGACTGAATCTTGCGATGGAAACAGGCTTCGACGGTAGGCCTAGACAGTTGTTGCTGAAGCACAGCCGCGAGATCCAGATGTGCAGCAGCGTCGGCCTCGACCTGTCGCAAAAGATTTTCCCAGACGCGTCGCATCCCTCCGGCGTCGCCTCTCGTCTCCCCGGATTTACTTCGAAACTCGTCGACCAAACGTCGCACGTTGGCTCCGTGACTCTCCATGGCACCGCTGAGTTCCTGAGCGAACTCTGACACTATTTTTGGTTGTTGTAAAAAAAAAGAAAAAAAAAAAAACAGAAAAAAAGACAAAAATTTATTAATATAAATTGAAAAATATTTTTATCAAATCGATCTAATTATATTCAATTCAGTTTTATTAATCGAGAGTCCATTAATCTCGTTGATTAATTACGAGAAGTGGCGAATTTCGATCATAAGAAAAACTAATTGAATTACGAAGTAATATATTTTTTTCCTTCATTTCCCTCACACCGATGAAAAATTGAACGAATCGATTATCGATTACGTTATCAGCGTAATGGAATAGACGTTAGGCGTCTGCTATTGTAACATTAGTGATATGGTCAGCGGGAAATCGCGAGAGAGAAAGAGAGAGAGATAAGGACTAATAAATATACGTCATTGTCATATTCGGAGGGTGAAATCGCTTATCGAAAACTGTGGCTTTCCGTCATCGTCCGAAACCGCTGCCACGTACCATTTCTCATATCTATAGGTATATCGGCTGACTACCGATAAAATATTCTCGCGTCGGTATACTTTGACCGATTTGTGAAGAAAAATGAATTTCTAGCCACAGGGAAAAAACAAGGGTAAAACTCGGTTGCTGTTATTTTTATTTTATTTTTTTTTATCCAGGGAGACGAGAATCGAGACACGCGGAACTCCAAGTGACAAGGGTGACTTTTTTTCTTTTTTTTTCTTTTCTTTTTTATAAGCGAGAAGCTTTTCGTTCGTTTCCACTTTCTTATCATAAGTTGGCAAAGAACGAGGGAGATAAGAAGTGGTACATCGAACTTTTCTTCCCACGCTATCGGTGACCCTCTCGTATGCAATATATATCTACATAAACATATTATAGCGCGGCATATCGAAGTTTGCGACAGGGGTGGCGATGAGAAAAGAGATGTCGGTTCGTCGTCGTTGCAACGTGAGGGTAAACCGTCGGTGACAAGTTTTGGCCCGGCCACGTCGCTCCAAGTTGGTTAACTTGTTGCCCGATAAAGATTTGGCTCGACCGGTAATCCGATAGAGGGATATATGGGGATGCAAAAATTCGTCGGACGAGGTTTGGGTGTCGCGAGGCAAGGTCGACCTGAACGCGAACCTTGGAAAATATTTCCAATCACACCTGACGTTGATGGTCGTAAATCGATTATCCTCGCTATCCCAGAAATATGAATAGGGAAATTGTGCACGGATATTTTTTGCGCGATGTGCAACGTTGCATGAAGAATATCTACCGTGCAATATGCAGAGAGAATTAAAAAAAAAAACAAAAAAAAGTTCGTCCGTTGTGTGGTCATTTTTTCCCTGTCGGTCAAAACCACGAAAATGTGGATTTTCACGTTTTTCGCCCTTTGATGGACAAGTTGCAACAATCCGAAATGAAAAATTTGACATTCGTGTTGCATGGGAAGTTTGCGATTTCCCAACATGGGGATGAAATTTTTTTCGACGAAAAAAATTTCTATTCTCGTTAATAAGTGTCGATGGTCTGAGGTGATCCACTCGAGTCGACTCATCGATTTCCCCATACTCGTGTCACCAAGATTTTCCGCACAAACGTTGACGTTACGAACGATCGAACGGTGCCGATCTCTCCCAATAATGCAGATCACGTTCGAAATCGTCCTATTCACCACTTACCCGATACATCGTTCGAATCGAGTGCCCACGGTTATCCGCCTTTCTCGTTACTTCCATTTTCTCATCGTATTATCGATATATAAGACGTGACGATGGGCTACGTCCCAAAGCGTATATATTTTACGAGCCATAAAGTGGAATCTCCCCGAGCGTTTATTCGCCCTTTCCACTCGTGTCTCCGTCACGTTTGTTTCCTTCCCCCAAAGCTGATGGATATGCCTCTATACGATATAAAATATAATCTTCCGCGCGTGAGGATAAAGAAGGAAGGAGAGAAAAAAAGAAAGAAAGAAAAAGAGAAACCGTCGTGACTGTCGTCACCAAGCACACGATAGGGGCAGTTCGCACCACAAACGGTAGCTCAGGTGTTGGTTGTCTCACGACATTTAACGCCAATCATTCTTACAACATCCTATATAGAGTACGTAACACCAAGGGGATGAAGCTTCGACCCATAAAGTGCCCATCGTCTCTTGTGTCACGTGGAAGCTAAAGCGTGGGTGCACCCATATATTCATATCGGTAGAGAGATAGGTTGGATCTCCCATAATACAAAGCGGGGTGTGCTGAAGCTGTTTGCCGAGTTTCTGATTGTCACGTCAACGTACTTTGACACGGTGCCCACACATGTGCATCTACGACGGTCCTACTACGCATTAATATTTTACTTTTTATTTTCCACATCGCGTCCACCAACGTTTCTAGCGATAATATTACGATCTTCAATATTTCGATCATTCGTTCTTCCCGAGGTTGGGGATTTTGTTGGCCAATTTTGCATCGAATTAAATGAAACAAAGTATAAAATGACTCTCGGAAAATTTCAATAGAATCGATGCAACTTTATAAAAAGAATTGTCTCATTTTTACAGTGACAACTGAATCTGCAAAAATGCTTTCAACATTTTGGATAAAAACGCCAGTCACGTGGATTCCGCCATAATTCTTTATGTACTCGCGATATTTTAACTAGATCGGTGCTTTAGTCCTCGTATATTTTCGGGTCGCGTTGTCGAACCGCACGTCGCCTGTAACACTGACTCTTAACGATTAGAAATTGCTTCATTAAGGGAGAAATCCTTCGTCCTCGCTTCTCACCCCTCGCTTCTCTCACCGTTTTCATCGTACGACGAAGGAAGGAGCTTTTACGCCTTGACATATTACCATTCGCCAATCTACTTGCTAATAGTCGATGCAACACAACCTCTCGTCGACTCCCAGTTCCCAGAAGTAAACAAGAAGATCGTTGCCGACGTGCAGCAGGTTGACAAAGTTTTACTCAGACGGAGTTCCGGGGAGCTTTCTCCGTTACGCCCCTCCTCCCTCCGTTGTTCCCTCGGTGCATACGTTTGATCGGTCGCAAGACCGAAATTACCGTGAACAAGTCGCGCACGCGTCGACTTTGCCCGTAAGCGTTTGGTGAACGACGAATGTTCGTGCCGGGAGGGAGGTCGAGCTTCTAATATTTCGAGGCTAGCTTTGATTTCGCTCCAAATTCGTATCGACCACGAGCTTTCGTCTCGTACCGTTGTCGTTATCATTGTTGGGATTGGATTAAATTCGACGTTGTGAAAGAGGTAGCGCGCGAGTGGCGAGGGTTGAGTTTAATGCTCTTGCGGCTCTATTGACCCGAGCGGTATGAACAACTTTGACGTGGTTTCGAGCGGGTACATTCGCCTGTACCAGGCCCTGGTGCACACTCCACAAAACGAGGAGTGCCCACGCTAAGTTTCGCAATTGGGACTTTGATATATAAACACGTTCGACGGAGTTTCGACGATGTCTGACTACACGAGTTCATGGCCTGTAACTGTTGAAAGTGGCCACTTTTGCCTATTCGACGATAATGCCACCGCGGTTCTCATCTCTCGTTATTTATTAAACATTCGTGACAAATAATAGCGGTAAGAAATTGAGAAAAACAAAAAATGTATTAAAATTAATTAAACTATTTGGTGATTATTATTTAATCAATGTTTATAAAATAATTGATTGATTATAATTTTGATTATTCATCGTTAATGAGTAAAATAATTCGATCGTTCGAGAATCGATCAATTTATACAGAATTTATGAAAATTATTAATCCGACGAAATATTGAAATATTTCCCACCCTTTTCATCCTCGTGCAGCGAAACAATTCTATCGCTATGCGACAACCACCAGCCAGGGATCGTTTGCTTTGTAAGCTTGCCAAATGATTTCGTGGCCACGAAACAACGAGAGAGAGATAGAGAAAGAGAAAATGAGAAGCAGGAAGAGAAAGAGAGAAGGGTGGGCGATCTCGAGAGATTTTCGAGCGTTTCTCGGGCGCGCGAGATTTCGGTTCATCATCGACTCAAGCGCGTGGTGGTGCAACAGCTGCAACGTTCCCCGGGGTCCCCGTGTTTCGAGACAGTTCACTGTCGCCCTCGGGGCTGTTGCGCGTCGCGCTCTCTCTCTCTCTCTCTCATCTCCATTAAAAAGCACAGCCTGCGCTCGAATAATAATCGCGAGGCGGGCGCGCTCGACCGTACGTTCGGATTATTTTAGCTCGTTCGTCGGCAACGAGTTATGACGCATGCACGAGAGCTCCGTACCCTTGATACGTTGTCGCGCGTTTGCGTCCTTGCGTCCGAGAAACGACGTTACGCTCCTCCAATTTTACTTTCATAAATACAATAAATAATCGTTATTAGTATTATTTTTCTTGTCATTCGAATCATAATAATTATCGTATGATAATTATTATCAAAATGATTATTTTTATTGATTATTATAATCGATATAAATAATATTTATTAAAATTATATTATTCATATTAATAATAATAATAATAATAGTAATATTTAAAAAAATAATAATAATGCAATGAGAACCAATATAACGTAATGTAGGTATATCGTACCTTCCGTTGCACGGATGAGTTTACGTGCTTTGAATCATTATTTGCGCACAGACGAAAAGCTTGAGCAGCGAGTACAATAACTACGACCTCGACCACTACCATATATATATATATATATGTGTATATTGGGTAGTGGTCGAGGCAGCGAGAAAAGCGGTAAACATTTGTCCGTGCCCGGTGGCACGATTTGTAATTGAGATGGAACAATCCGTACGTACGACATTTGCGCCGATGATGACAATTCTATTTTCATTAATTCGTTACGATCGATCGATTTTGACGCGAATTTAACGAAAATTCAATTATAGTATATTTCGTGCATCGGTCGTTTAAAAAAAGAACAAACAAATAAATAGCGACGAAATGTTAATTAATCGTTCGGTTAATTAATTTTCACATTAATCGCTCGCCGAGTTTTCCATCGTTTTATTCAAATAAAAATTTCAAACTCGATTATAGTCAGTCGGGTCGAAAATGGACGAAAAAAAAAAGAAAGTTGAGTTATTCGCTACCCTGTCGGACACACGTGCGAGAATACTTGACAGGGAGAAAATCTTGATTATTCGAACCTTTGAACTCTCCTCCCCTTCTCCACCCCGTCCGACTATTTCGCTTTGAAATTTTTTCTCTCTTCTCTTTCCGCATCATCGTCATAAAAACGGGTTTCTCAAATAAATCCACGAGCTTTGACGCGGGCAAAATTGTCGGGTAATTTTTTTTTCTTTTTTCTTCTCTTTCTTTTTTTTTATAAAGAAAAGTCTCGCAGCAACTTTTAAAGGGTTTTAAAGGGTTTCTACGGTAAAGTGCCAAGCCCCTGTTCGCGAGGGATATCATCTTGAACTTTATAGACCGTGTCTCGCGCGCGGGTAGTTTTTTTGGAGGGGGTGCAAGAGTAGAGGAGAGGGGGAGGTAGTGGCAACGAGAAACGTCTCGACCTGCTTCCGGGATGCCCTCTCGACAACGAGTTTTATCAGTTTTTTTCTTTTCCACCCTCTCTCATTCTCTTCTCAACCCCTCCCTCTTCCGCCCTACAAAACGTATAGACATATACTTTCTTTATTTCGTCGATACATAATTGTGTGAAAAAAAAAATTCTTTTTTAAATTATAAAAAAAATACACACAAACACACACACGAGCGCAAAAATCGTTCGATCGAACGTAAGTTCGTATCTCGTGTCTCGTGCAAGAGAAAGGTCCTGATACGTGCAAATAGTTTGGTATTCCGCATCTCATTTCTCTCTCCCTCTCTCTCTCTCTCTCTCTCTCTCTTACTCGCTCTCGTTGCAACGTTATTGCAACGTGGCACGAGTGAGAATAAAACGAGCGATGGGAGGGGAGTCGGGAATAGGGCTCGTGGATAAAGCAAGTCAAGGGAGTAAAAAAAGCGTCACGGAATACATTGCCTCCGGGCGAAAACCCCGTAGACTTAATGTCCGGAGAGAGGGAGCGAGAGTAAGAGAGAGGGAGAGAGAGAGAGAGAGAGAGAGAGTCTTTTACAGTATGTCGTGTAGCATCGGCACGAGTGTCTCGCATCCCCGCTACGACGGAGATCCACCCACAAAGGAATATATAAACCACCGTAAAATATGTATAATATTACCCAGTCTCAAAGAAAATGTCAATGTTGACCATTTTTTCTTTTCTTTTTGTTTTTTTCGCGATTTTTGTATTTCTATCTCGCGCGAAATATGTCGAGAAGGGGGAGAGGGAGGGGTGGGGGGCGGATCGAGCAAGAAGGCTGCAAACGTTTAGGGAAAAAATGTGACGCGGTAGGGGTGGGGGTGGGGGTGGGGGGTGAACTCGCGTTTACGAAAGAAATGTCAAGTCGAGACAAAAAGAGGAGACTAACCCTGAATTTATGAATGTTATTTGAGAATTGACAAAAGGGCATTGTAAACGCGAATCGTCGTGACGTTTTTTATTTTCCCGGAGGTGAGCGAGTTTTTTTTTGTTTGTTTCTTTTTTTTTGTGAAGAAATCGCGGTAAATATACCATTGACATTATTATATAATAATAATAATATTTTTAATGATAACAATTATGTAGGAGTCGAGAGTTTTTCGAGTCGAGAGTGTTTACGTATTTGCATAAATAAAGCGTCGTAGCGCTAGACACTGAGTGTCTTTGTCTTTGTCCAAGCGGCCGGCGAAGTGGGATAGCGAAATTTGTTGACGTATAGTCAGTCGATTGCGAGACGGCATCGAGGCGTAACGATAAAAAGACGAAAGTTTTGTGTGAACTATTGAAAGCGATTTTTTTGTATTAAAGATGACATTTAATAAATATTGTATTACATCGTTCCGTAATTTCCGAATGCCTGCGCTTCGGATTTATGGCAAATTGTCATTAAAAGGATCTACAATCGTAATAAAAATAATTGAAAAAATTATTAATAAATAATTGTAATAATAATATGACCTGCATCGGTGGAGGTTTTCTGCAGTTTCCCTCCGTCCGCGGCAAATGCGATACAGGAGTTAGGGGGGTAAGGGAACCGGCTGCAGCCGGGACAGCTAATAAGGATGTCGGAGGAATTTGGTTGAGAGAAAAATGAGTATAGGTAGTAAAATACAGGTGTGTACAAACCCAGAAGAAGGGTATACTACACGTTAAACTCCCACATCATTATTAATAATAATATTAAATTTTATTTTATCGAAAAAATATTGCTACCATTTTTTTTGGTGTCTGTTATTCGTCCTTTCGTCCTATTTTCTGTCCGGGACAGCGACGTCGAATAAAATATCGATTAATTTTGTCATTTTATTTCATGAGAATGGAAAAAAAATCGAATAAAATATTGAAAGAACGATGGAAAACCGACGGGTCACGAGGCAGTAATAATTTCGTGACAAACGGAAACGTCAAAGTCCCCGTCGGAATCGATCCCGTAGCGTGAGACGAGGATAAAGGGAAATCGTCGGAGACGCGCCACGCTTTAGTTATATCGTACCTACGTGTCGTATGGACGGACGTCAAAGATCGAAAGATGATGCGAAGGTTCGACGGAGAATCAAAGCCGATTGCGACTAGACGTACGGTGATTGGAGAATTTATATAGGTTTTTATTTTCTTTTTTCTCCATTACTAATACATACATTTATATACATATATATATGGGTTATAAATATATATATACATGCGTGTATGGGCAATGGAGGAAATAGACCATTTTATCCGGGACAAATGGAATAAATAAAATGAAATTATGTACAAATATGCAGAAAATTACGACGAAGACGAAGTTTCTTTCTCTCCCTCTCTCTCTCGCTCTCTCTCTCTCTCATTTTCTTTTGCGCGTTTTCTACGTCTCGTTCTCGATCCAATTAGGTAATCTGGCATTCATAACTGGTGCTTCATAGAGAAGCCCCGGGCAAATCGGTTTGTCAGCCGGACAAAAAAGAATTCCGAGACTCGAACGGAATAAAAGAGAGAAAAACACGAGGCAGTAAGAGAGAGAGAGAGAGAGAGATGGATAGAGAGAAACGAAGCAAGAAAAAAATAAAATAAAAGTGGAAGAATAAGAAAAAAAATAAAATAATACGAAACCACGAGGCCTCGAGGGTTGTCTGTCGTGCGGACATTTTGGGATACGAGCGAATTTAGTGGGGTGGGGGGAGACAAAAATTCATCCCTCGACGATTCGTCGTTTCGTCCACGCTTTTGCGCCCACGGCTCGACCATCGATATTTGCCGATCGAAACGTTGCGCGGCTTTGTTTCGACGTCGAAAAACAAAAGAACAAGAAGAAAAGAAAAACAAACACGAAAAATCTTTAACGCTCGGCGATTTGGGAATTTATGTGAAATTTTTTTGTTCGCTTTGACGTCCGAGCAAACAACGTTTTTGAATCGTTGGCACTGGCGACGTGGCTTTCGCCGAGACTAAAGCTGCATTCCTCGGATCGGGTGGACAATTTTATCGAATTTTTATGTTTTTTTTTGTTGTTTTTAACGGTTTTTGTTTTTTCATTTTTTGCGTTTGTCTCCGTGAAATGAGGAAGTAGAACGGGGGAAGATAGAGGGGCCATTGGGTAGGGGGGATGAAGAAAATTACGGGAAGGGAAACGAATGGGGGATTACCGCGAGGATTTTTCCACTTGGCTCGTAGCGAGCCCCACGAAACGAACCAAATTCCCTCTTTTTTTTTTAAATTTATTTCTGGTATCTACGAACGGATTTTCTACGCTTTGAGGTAACCCTTAGCGTAGGCCGAGTTCACACGCGGAACGCAACGGAATCGCGAAATAATTGTACAAAAATAAAATTTAAAAAAACATCAAACAAATTCGATTTGAAAATCGAAGTTCTAAAATAATAAATTTTTAATCCAACCGTTTGACAAATTATTCGAAATTATTCGATGTTATTCGAACAATCAATCGTCAACAAAATCAGGATTATTTTTATTCGTGAAAATCGACGAATAATCGTTTGAAAAAAAAAATTCGAAAAAGAGAAAAAAAACATCGATTTTCCTCTCGTACGATTCCCACTTGGGGCGTAAAGACGTAACGTCTACCTGTGGCAGGGTGAGAACATACAATTTTTACCCTTCGCTGCCCCACCCCATTCCCTACTCATTCGTTTTTTGCGAACATTTCACCTACCGTGAAATTCGACCTTGAATAATTGACAAGGGACAGTGGAGAGGGAGGGACTGGAGCGAGGGAGGGCAAAAAGTACCTAACGGGAAAAATGAAGTTCGTTTGTAGCAAAAAAAAAAGAAAAAAACCACAAGTTTACGTGGTGAAAAGTGTCCCATATTTTATGCATTTAACTATATAGCGGTTACGGGACCCTCTTAGAGGACACTTTCCAGGCTCGTATATTTTACCGTTCCCCGAAGTTTATTTGCCTCGAGTATGCGCCGTGACAATGAGTCAGGTCGTCGTTTTCCCTTTAGGCTCTATGGACGTCACGCGCTCGATCCGAAACCGTCGACAACGTAAAGAATTATCCTTTCGTCGACGGTTTCGTGGAGAAGAACGAAGAAAAAATAGGAATAGGAAAAGGGGATGAAAACAAAAAAAATCTCGCGTTTTTTGACCTCCGGTGATCGGACGGAAGAGAAAATTTTCACGGGGACGATGGAGACGAGGGTTCGTAGTAATTTGTCGGAATTTCGGTTTTGAAAAATTCGCGGCGTTATAAGATTTTCCCAATAACTAGGATCGTCGAGTTTCCAAGCTTTTCACTCGCGACAATATTATTATCGTCGTCGGATGGAAAATTCCACTCGATGAAAACCGATATCGATGTATTCGGGGTGGTGACGAAGGGCGGAAGGGAGGAGGGTAGCAAAGAATAATCGGAATAGAAACGAGAGAGGTAACTGAAATTGCAATAAAGGATTTCCTTTTGAAACCAATAGAGTCATCTCTTCCTTTCTCTCTCTCTCTCTTTCTCACCCCATGGGCCACTGAATTGAATTTTCAACTCGGCGGACAATTCAATATACTCTTATCGACCCAACGACAGTTTACCTCTCAATCAATCCTTGAACGTTCTTTTCATATCACGAAAAAAACAAGAAAAGAAAATAGGAAATAGAACGAAAAAAAAAATAAAAAAATAAAAAAAAGAGAAACTCGAGAAAAATACGAGTCTCGAATAGAGTCAATACGAAAATATGAAACTTCATCGTCGCACGGAAGTTCGGATTCTCGGATTAAAGAAAATACATAAGAAAATTAAGGGCGGGAGGGGGTGGGGAAATAAGGTTCGACATTCACCCTCGTCGTCGCGGGGAAATAACTTTTCCGAAAGGGAACTTCGGGAAAACAGCTCTAATAACAATCATCTCGCTCGTTTTATGTACGTAAAGCCCGAAGGGGCGTGTTACTTTTTGTTCTTAACGAGGTAAAAAAAAAAAGAAACACCTTTCGTTCTTTTTTCCTTTCTTTTTTTTGCGCCGACCACGCGATAAAAATCGTTCTTTTTCTTTGGCGAACGAATGAGAAAAAAACGGCGTGAGAGAGAGAGAGAGACAGAGACAGAGACAGAGACAGAGACAGAGAAAAAGTACCTCTTTCGCGAGAGAATTTGCCTCGGGTGTCGTACGGATCCGTTATTCACGACGAAAGAAGTAAAAATAATATAGCAGCTAAAGTTGTGGAAAAAAGTGACGAAAAAAAACTACAAAAACAACAAATGAGAAAATAAACATCGTTGTAAAATTTTCATAGATTCGTCTGATAGCGAGAGACCCTTAGGCTCTCTCTCCCTCTCTCTCTCTCTCTCTCTCTCTGCCCCCCCCCCTTCCCCCCTCGTTATCTCTCACCCATTCACTATTTCTGTCTCCCTCTCCCCCTCTCTCTGTCGCGCTCTCTCTCTCGGGTCATTAAATTGACAGTTCGTACGTTCTGCGTCACTATATATTATCGCCCGTACATATGGTCGTCTCGTAGTAGTTAATTATGCGCGTACGGACATACACACGACACATATACATAATGTATGGTAAACTTGGTGAGGTGGATGACTGTCGTGCGGAAAAGCCATCCACTCGATCAGTCGGGCGCTCGCGAGAGCGTCCGTCCGCGAGGGGGTTGGAACACCGCATACGAAGTAACGGGACGTAGATCACGAAACGAGACAGGATGAGCGGTCGAGGGTTGGGGGTTGGGGGTTGGGGGTTGGGGGTAGCGGTCGTTGGTAAGGGACACATACGTGCTGTTTCACGGGAAAATACCAAGAGTCCTTAATACACGATGGATAACGAGGATCTAGGGTGCTTCGTTCGAGGGAGTGACAAAAATTAATTACGATAAAAGAAAAAGAAACAAATAATCGGTCAATTATTTTTATAATTGTCTCTCGTCATGAACTCAGCACGAGAGAGAAATTTTAAACGAGTCTTTAATCAGAAAAAAAAGAAACAAAAACAAAAACGAAAACAAACGAACGAACAATTATTTACGGATAACTTTTAATCGATCGACGACAAATCAAATTAGAGATAATAATCGACAAAAAGAAATTTGTGGCGATTGTGAAAATAATTTTGTCGAAAAATTGAATTTTTTTAAAAATAAATAAAAAGTAAAATAAACGAAAAAAAAAATTGTCATTTTCCAAAAATTTACAGTCACCCGGGGACAAACCAGTCTGTCTTGTATGTATCCGACGCGGCTTGTACTCGTCGAGTGTTCGGCGCGTAAATACCGACCGCGTACGATCGTAATGAAAAGTACATACATTACCCTATTTACGTGCGCTATCGAGATCGCGTAAGATCGTTCGTTACATAAAACATACGACGGAGAGTACTACGTTCTACGACATGAATTAATAATGCGGGAGGGAGTGAATTTCTTCCCCTTTACGCTCGTCTTCGCACGGTTCGCTCGACATCCTCGACATTTTTCTCTGCCCCCCCCCCCCCCCCCCCCCTTCGCCGTACAACTCGGCATTAAAAGTAAATTTGTCGTATCCGCGTGGCAATAAGGATGCGCCGGACACTTTGGTGTGTACGTCGAAAGGGATGGCGAAGGGTGCGAGTCCCTTCGTGTACCGATCGTATATCTATGCATATATACATATATAACGAAACTTACATATATATATAAAGGAATAATATATATATATATATGTGTGTGTAGAGATAAAAGGGGATGGGGTAGGGGGATGATGCGGGTGTTAGGTGCGTGAGCGTTTCCGCAAACGAGAAAGTGTGTGAGAGAGAGGGAGAGGGAGAGAGAGGACAGAAACGTTCGTATAATATGGAAAAGGTGTTTAGTCAGGGGTTGACCTGAATTCAGGTGGGGCGAATCAATACCTTGCCTGTTCACCTCGCAGTTGCCGTAGCAACCAGACTCCTTCCTTTATTAAATATAACCAGTACTCCTCCCTCCCATCCGGTCGTAAATACACACACACAAATATATATATATATATATATATATATTATGGATAGGGATGGGTACAGAAATTTGTTGCGGTCAGCTACGTTCGATATTCTGACAAATCAAATTTTCATTTCGTAACGCGCACTCCCGCATCTATGTTTGTGTATATGTGCGCATCCAGAGGTTGGGAGCAAGCCTCGTTTGTTCTGCGTTAAGGGATCGGACGATTCTCCGCGTCTTGCAGGATTGTAAGGGGTTGTTTCGCGCAACTCCCAAGAAATACGAAAAGTCGTTTCAGATGAGAGATATGTCGGAGCTTTCGAGAACACACCTTGTCTATTACACCCTCGTATGTTTATTTGTATGTTTGTGGTAAGAGGTTTGAATCGCACACGCGAAATCGAGTAGCGTTGCGAGAGCAACGAGGAGTCGGTAAGTGGTAAAGGTGAGCGGTGCACGGGCGAAGGAAACGGCGGGCAAACGGCAGAGGTAAGTAGGAAACGTAGACGTTGGTAATACGAGCTTTCGCGTCTACGTGAAAGGAGCAAAGCGTAGGTGTTGCGGGGCCAGCGGAGAGTCCAGGGGCTCGGGCGAACATGGAGAAGGAGCTTTCAGGGGGTTGTAACGGGAGGAGGGGCTGGGTGGGAGTCGTCTCGCTGGGCTTTTTCGAACGTTCACCAGTGCTTTCCACGCCCCCCCTCCCCCCTTCCGAAGCTGCGACGGAGGGCAAGCTCCGGAGTAGAAAAGGTACGTTATGGCTCAGACGCGGAGTAGTGGGTGGTAGCATCTCTCTCTCTCTCTCTCTCTCTCTCTCTCGTACGAAGTAGGTGTGACGTAGGTGATTCGTGTGTATTACAGGTCAGCCCGAGGGGCTTTAGGTGCGCATAGAATCGCACATACGCACACGCGTGCGTATATACACACACACACATACATGTAAATACGAGATTGCACAGCTGTGTATACGTTCGCTGTACAATTTGCGGATTCGCATGCATATCGGAATATCGATCAGAAGGGCTTGAACAGAGTCGAGAATTTGGGATTGCGCTGGGACTCGACCAGGTGGACGAGTGACGAAATTAAACGAGGTTGATGAAGAGAACCTGGACAGGGTGAGATATGGGTCGGGGAGGGGGAGTGTGGGGGAGGCTGGGACCTGGCGACCTGGGCATTTTCATTCTGATGTGTAGGTATATATATTCATATATATATATTTGCCTTTTGATATAAATATATATACAGTGAGAAAGAGACAGAGGGGGAGAGAGGGGTAAATATACGAGAGGGAATGACTGTGCGAGTGACCATTTCGACGGAGAGATCGGCGAAACGAAGCTCCGTCGATCAAGATATATCTTTTCCACGAAGGAAAAATAAGATCGCGCGCTTTGGGAGAGCCACTGATAACGAAGTACTGGCCGGAGGGTGGAATGTACGGGGGTAGAAATTGAAGAGAGCGAGGGAGGAATGAGTCGTAGAAATAGACAGGTATAGAGACGAAATGGGGTAGTTGCTAGGAGATGAGAGGGAGAGAGAGAGAGAGAGCAGAGTGGACGAGAAACGAGTATTAGTATTTTATCTTGGCAAAGTCTATATTGGATTTGTGTTACGTTTGTGGGATACGCGAAGCGAAATCGAAGTGGACCCTTTCGCGAATACGGAAAGCCGCGACCCCTCGCTCGATTAATCTTCCCTCGGCTCGTTGAACTTCCGCCACCTATCCCCCTTGAGAACCTCCGGCAGACGATCCTCGCACTTCCGGTCTCTAACCCTCTCCTTTCACCCTTGCCACGACTTCCGTCCGACTTTTCGTGTGGACTCGCTCGCAACGTAACGCGGAATAGTTCGTAAATTCGACGAAATATTTTATTCTCGATCGATCCCGTTCGAATATTGTTATCAAATTAATTTGTTTATTCATTTTTTTTGTTTGTTATAGTTTATTTTTGTTTTTTCCCGTTGTTCCGAGATAATACAAAATTCCATCACAATTTCGTTTTTTTTGTCCCGGATATTAAATGTCTAGAACGGAAGTGAAATTTATTTCGAAACGGAATGGAATTACATTCGATATGCCGTGGGGTTCGTGTATTTGTTTTTTTTTTGTTTCCCCTGGCGAATAACGCTAGTTCCGTTTCGATATCGACGATATTCGAAGGTTTCGCCCTACGGCTGGACCGACCACAGATCCGCCCAACGATGCGGAATTTATTTAAATTTTCAAATCGAGAGAAGCATATTCGACGTTTCGTGAAACAACCTTTCGCGTTCATGTACTGTTTTGGTTAAAGGTAGGAGACTCGAACGTATATCTGCGTCAAGAAGCAACAACGTGCCTATAGCAAAGTTGTTCTACATTGCAGTCGAAGTTTCGAGCTTCTCGTCGAAAGCTCTCGCGAAATTATCGTACTTTTCACTTTTCGCCCTCGAAGCACAAAATTCATTAAAAAAAATAAATACTGTTATTTATTCGCATTAATTATCGTATCGTTGAATTATAAATATTTCTTTTATTATCACGAATAGCTAAATTAATCTTTCTATAAATAATTATATTTAATTATGAATAATTCATTCGCGTATAAATCGTTCGTTTGTATAATTTGTGGAATAATATGAAATAAAATAACAATATTTCACCTAGCGAGAAATTACGAATGTTACAAAATATCGTTAGAAAAAGTATCCATAACGTTGCCGCTGAACAACACGTCATCTCGGTTTCGAACGAATGAACGAACAAGATAGCAAAGTGATCTTACTTACAGCGTTGATGAAAACTTCCGTGAAAACACGAGGCTGATTAAACTCGAGCGTGTACAAAAGAGACCCGCGAGACTTTCTATCGAAATTAAATAATTAATGTCCTTTTCATACTTCGTCCTCGAACAGAACGAATAATTCTCGTTCCATCCTTTTCCACCCTTTTCAACGTCATTCGACCTTTACACTCTGATTTTCCTTTCACCAAGGTCGAATCGCACGATCCGAGCAAATTAATTACGTTCTTAATTCAAACGAAACAAAAATATCAAGGAAAAAAATGAATATCGCCCACGAGAATATTTTCCAATCTTCCGCTTTTTCAATTAAAATAAAGCGAGAGTTTGCCCGCGTGGCAATTAAAAAATTCGTGATTTATCATTTACCTGGCAAATTTGTGTTTTAACGATCGAACGGGCAATAAGTTAGCGAGAGAAGTGGGGGGTGGGAGCGATCTATTCGAGGGGTGGCGAAGGGGGCAGGGGGAGCGTGGATTCGAACCCGTTGAGCCATCTCGACTTCCGGTAGTTGGAAGGGGTTGCTCGTAAAATCTTTGACAATCGGGGAGCGTAAACGGGCATGGGGATGTTTGGATGGCGTGCGAGCCAACGGGAGGGGTAGTTGGTGTCTACGTGCATATACATATATATATATAAACAAGAGGTATGTGTGATATGGGATATTCCACAGCTTGCCCACCGTTCGCCCAGCAAGTCGTTAAGCTCGTTTCCGGAGTTTCGTGGTGGCGATGGTGAGGGGGTTGGGGGATGGTGGAGGATTAGCGTGTTTCTCTCGTTTTACTCGTCGAGCTATCGATGCCCGGAGCGAGAATGCCACCCCCGGGCTTCTATATAAAACTTAACGTCGTGTATTACCAAGCAGGGTGAAAACAAGAAAAAAAAATATACGCAACGCCCAGCACGAGCACGCGAAAGTAAGGCAAGAGATGGGAGATTCGTGTTGCGAAAAGATCAGACGAGAAGTAGTTTTCTTGTTTAGGGGTTGGTAGACGAACTGCGCGTTTCGGTGCGATTTATAAAACTGCACAGACAGTTGCGTGTATCAAGAGTTCGTGCTTCTCGAGTTTTTGACATTGGTTATGTTTTCCATGTGACGAATTTTGTTTTCGTGCCGAAAGGACACCCGTTATATCGCTAAATTTATTCAAATGGGACATTAGGTATATTTTTTCCACCCTGTTGAAATCGGACACCCGGTACATTGATTAACATCGTTTGTATTAAAATCAACCCCTCGTTGGACGGGACACCCGGTACATAAAGCCGAAAATTCTCGTTCACGGTGAGGCGAGATGTTTTTTTCGTGATTTTTTTTTCTTTATTATACATAGAGAGATTAGGTAGCCTCCCTTACGACGTTGTATTAACTGTACGAATAGGGGTATCATACTACGTGTATATATATGTAGACGAGGGCTAATATAGCGTCATAAGCGAGGCTGTGCCGTAACGATATCAGCAGGGAGCGGTTGTTTTAGGGGGCTACGAAGAAGCGATTCGATCGGTCCGGAAGCCGTCGCGTGGAGCCTCGTTGGTAAGGTCTCTGATAAATTAAACTGGATGCTGCTGCTGCTGCTGGTGGTGGTGCTACTACCCCGCAGGTGTTCCCTCGTTCCCGGAGACGTGAACATGACGAGGCACTAAGGTGTCTTTCTCGATTAAACCCCAAGCCAATCCTGCCACAGACTCTTGCGACCTAACGTAACTCTCTTTTACTACGTTACGACCGATTTGCTCGTAGATGGCGCGTGCCACGATCCGGATAAGACACTCATCTCGGTTAATTTTGCATCAAATTATCTTAATAAGGTAAGTTATAAAAAAAAAAAACCATGCAAAATACTCAAAAAAATTCATGACATTTCTCGTTTTTTTTCTTTTCATTTTACGTCGTCCTATCTACGCTCGTAAATCTCGCGAAGTCGTATCGTCGTGTTTGAATCAAAGCTTCCCATGCTCGTTAGACATTCTCGCGAGCCGAAGAAAACTCGACAAACTTTCTTTCTCAAAGCTCTCTCGCGAACTCTTGCCGTTACACGATTACAAAAAAGTTGAGGTAAATTTGCATTTTTGTACGACGCGTATAACTTCAATTTGCTATATATATATATACAATAAGTACAAAGTCGCACACTCGACTTACCGGTCTGCACGAGTTTGAGAGCGTTGCCATTGTGCTGTTTGAGTGGCTCGTTGAGGTTCGCCTGAGTAAGATCCCTGAGGGGGTTGTTGATGCTGGCGCTGGCCTCGTCGGCCGTATTACGATTGTTTTGCATAATCGTACTATTTCTTTCCCTTCGTCGAGACAAAGATTTCTTACCCTCGTCGCCCTTAACGCTGTCCGACGTTTCGCGATTTTTATTATCGTTATTATTATTATTTATATTATTATTATTATTTAGATTATAATTATCGTTCTTCCGCGAATGATTCACGCTCGTTCTATCGTCCTCTTCTTCCTCCACGTATTTTCTTCGACCACCCCCGAAAAAACGAAATCTACCACCCCCGTTCGAGGATCTTTTTTTCACTTCCGATTTTCGACGACGACTCACGGTCGAACGGTCGGACGTACTCGGCCGATTCAAGACGCTCGTACGCCTCGCATTATCGACGTTTAATTTATTATTATTATCAACGCATTCGCGACTCAAACTGGCGCGACTCAATCTCGCGCTCAATGTACTCAATACGATACGATCGCGCAACGGACTCTCGTAGATTTTAAGGAGTTCTTCCGCCGGATAAATGACGTACATGCCCGAAGTACGACTTTCTCGTTTCTCGCTCTTTTCTCGTTAACGTCAATCTCGTAAACGCAATTGGCGTTATAATCGGACGCGCCAACATCTCCGTAAACAATAACGTCCGACGATGCGCGTCGCTCGATCTCTTCGTCATCATCATCTTTCGTTGCGACGTCACGATACACGCGACCTTGACTGCTAGATCCACGCGAGGCCCATACGAGGCGGGCGACAAACATTTTTGGGCGATCAACTTTTGTTTTGCTTTCACGGGGTGGCGCGCAATCGCGCACCGTTTGCACCCGAAAACCACCCTTAAACTTTATTTTTTCTTTTTACTCGGCTCGCGACGTGTTTTTGTAATTTCTTTTTTTTCCTTTCGTCTTTTTTAAACGATATTTATCTCGCGATCTCCATTTTCGGTCGATTTTCGTGTGACGGTTTTTTGGATTTACGGTTTTATTGCACCCAGGGTCGAGGTCCGTAGGTTTTCTCTATCAGCGGATCTCCATCACCTGCAAACACGTGTAAAATTTGTTTATCTTTATTAATGAAGTTTTTATTTTTTTTTTCGTTTTTTTTTTTTAGGGGGTTGATATTCGACACGGTCGACGGGTGAAAAGCGACACGGGCGTTGGCGATCGATTTGGATGGAACGAGGGGGTTGCTTTTGTTCATTGCAACGATAATTTTGTCGCGAGCGTGTTAAACAAAACGAAAATCTGTTCGCATCACGAGAGCTGAAAATTGAGAGATAAAAGGGGGCGGTGGTCTCGGGTCGAAAACAAAATTTGGCAAAAACTCGCTCTTTGTTCCCCGCCTTTTTTTTCATTCGTTCACCAAATTTATATTCTATTGCTTATACTCCTTTCATTCGTAAAAGCAATTAAAAAAATAATGACGAACGAGAGACCCGCTAAAAAATAAAAACGACAATTTCCACCCTTCACCCATTTTTTTTTCTTTGCTTCGTTCGTAATAATCGAAAAACATTTTTAATCACCGCGTCGCTCTTTTTTCCTCTAGTTTTTTTGTCAATTATTAATCAGCTCTGTTTTTTCTCTCGGGGTTTCTCGTTTCGTCGTCGATTGCTCGGTCGGGATTAGGTTTTTTTTTGTTAAATGATTGAAAAAAAAATTGGCAAAAAAAGTAAAAAACAGGAAACGATCGCGAGAAGGGCGGGAGGGTGGAGAAGGGTTTCACAGAGAGATGGAACACACGCGAACGAGACAGTCGCGCTCGAATTGGCTCAATTACGCGCCTCGATCCACTTCGATCGTCGCGTCACATCGAAAAGGCTGCGAGATGTGTGCTCGATCGTGTACCGCGTCACGGACACACGAGTGAAACGAAATGTTCCCATTGGCAAACGGTGGTCCAGCGTTCATATATATATATCTATAAATGAGTTATATATATATATATATATATAGTTATATGCAGTTATACGTATAATGCACACGAGACACCGCTCGGTCCGGTGTTAACTGAATGTAATTAGTGCCGCCGGGACAGAGTGCGAAACGCTGTACGAACCGGAAGTGCAGCTATCTCTGCCCTCGTCACCTCCCTCGACTCGAGCTTTCGCGGAAAATATCTCTCTCCCTGCGGTCTCTTTACCCCTTGTCCCTTACTCCTGACTCATCGTCGTGACATTCCTTCGTGTCGGGGGAAACGGTGGAGGAATTTAAAAAAATCATTTCTCGACGATAATTAATATTCTTTATTATTATTTAGTTAATGTTATATTCATAAATAACAAATAAAATAAAGTATATAGTCAAGATATATCAATAATAATAGGTAATAAATCAATAATAAAATTAATTAATGAATTGAATGAATTTTTTGAATAAACGAAAATTGTCCATATTTTTTTTGTTTCTCAATGAAAGAAGATAAGTATAAATAAAAATGATAAAGATTGTTAATTCTTCTTCTTGGCTGAAAAAAAATTAAATTTCTCGTTGGGTTATTGATATTTCCGAGATAGAGAATGCATTGAGAGGGATGTCGAGATCACGTGGGCGAATAATTTCGCCCCTTATCTCTTCATATATTTTAAGCTACCTATATATATATATATATGATAGTAAAATAAACTGTAATATTGATTTTCGACCGGGACAGAGGCCGAGTTAAATCCGGGATGAGAAAGACAGATATCTATAATTGCAGTAGCCAATTAAATCGAATTCTGTTGAGGCCGTAGAGCTCGAGGTAGAGATACAGTAAGAGAAAGAGAGAAACAGAGAGAGAGAGAGAGAGAGAGTTCCACCTGTGGCCGAGACATAAGGCAGAACTAACCCAGTGATTTCCAATAATTCCGATATCCTCGCAGGAAATCCTATTGAGAGAGGGAAAGCGAAATTTTCCACTCCTCGAATACTTCTATCACTGTATGCTCTCAGTTGCTCGTTCGTTCTAACGTGAAACGTGTCACTCGAAAAGTAAATATTCGCCTTTTATCCCAGACCACTCACGAGTTCGTGACGTACAGCACCCTTTTCGTCTCCGTTCTAATTTCCTGCCCTTATTCACGTGCGAGGTTTACTCCATATTGTCATTCATCGTTGATTTCACGCAATTATTATATTTTTTTATTCGACATAAAATTATACAATTTGCACTTTTGTATCTTTTACATAATAATCCTCGAAAAATCGCAATTTTTAAGATTTCGCCACGGCCACAAAAATTGAGTTATCTGGATGTTCCTGGGCTCATTCTTCTCGACTCGACAAAATCTTCAAAAAGTTACTCGTGCAATTTTCTGTCGGATGAACGAGAAAGGAGATACAGCATCACAAAAAGTCGATTTTTAGGGGTTTCGCGATACCCATTAAAATCGATAATATATTGAATTTCGGTGAATTCACATTGTTTTTCAAGCTTTGAGGGCTCATGCCGATCGCAAATTTTCCGCACAACCAGAAAATCATGGTTTCGTTTTCGATTTTTGAGAATTTATCCACCTTAAGTGGGTAAATCGTTATTTGCAGTTTTTTGCTTTTTTCTCCTAGACTTTTTAAGATGTCAGGAAAAATAACGTCCGAATCTTCATCAGCGAGAAATTTTCCATTCAACGACCTCCAATTTTCCTATTGGCACAAAAAAAAGTTGCAATTTAGGATATTAAAAAAAAGTTACCTACAAAAAACTTCCAAAACCTTTTCATCGTAACCCCGTTTGACGGTAATGATTATTCGCTATCATCCATGGTCCATAGCTAGGACGTATGAAAAACGAAGCTTTTTCACCCTCGAATATAATCTCTCGCCAAGCTCCCTCTCCCTACCCCGTGTGTACGCTCATCCACCAAAAGTTATTTCCTTTTCAAACATCGCGAATCCGCGAGATTTTCTTACCCTCTTTATCTGTTCTCCCACGTCTCGCTCGTCCTCTCGGGCCTTTAATCTTTCTCAGGAGTCGCCCTTCTCTGCCCCAGATTTTCATCCACCTTTTATCGCCACCTTTTGATAGCGAATTAATTCGCTACCCGAAGATCAGACCTTAATATTCTATATCACGATTCAAATAAGGGATGATGAAAAATAGGAAATGGCAAAGAAGAGGGTGATCAACCCCCCTGTCTATATTCTTCATTTACAAAATACATGAGAATTAATTTGTTTTTTTGTCAATACATAATTTTTCTTCTTTCACGTATATAAAAAATTCACGTTTTTCTTTAAATATTTATTTATAAAAACGATAAATAATCGTAATATTCCGGGCTCATTCACGAGGCTGATGCACCGTCGAGATTGCACGCCGAATAACAAATTGCGGATACGAGAAAATGTTTTACATACGTACAAGGGCCAGAGAGAGAGAGAGAGAGGGGGGGGGGAGAGAGAGAGAGAGAGAGCACTCTTGCGCTCGAAGAGATGTTTGTCATGAAACGACGTCTAAGAAAAGCCTCCCAGGTATATTTCGGAGATGCGCCGACGGATTTCACGAGACAGTGCCAAACTGCCTTGCTCTCGTTGCTCTCTCTCTATCCCTCTCTCTCTCTTCCATTCTCTCCCTCTCTTCCTCTTCGTAAATCGAGAACGAGAGGTAAAAGCATGTGGCAAGTTCGACGTCGACGCGTCTCTTCGTCCCTTCGCGTCCCTCGTTTCACTCGCTCGAGTCGTATGTGGCTTTTCCATTGTATAGTCTACTTGATCCCTCATACATATTTCGAATCTACGTACGGGCGTTACGTACCGCATATACAACACTCGAACGTATAAATATTTGAAGATCACGAACTTTACGTACAACCGTTAGCGGCGCGTTCCTCGACGTTTCCGTTTTACGACTCGACGATCGAGGAAACCCGAGAAACTCCCCCCCCCCCCCCCCCCGCCCCTCACTCCCGCAGCCACTTTATTTCACTCGTGCATTAAACGACAACGACCGAAATCTTCAATTTCTTATCAGAATTTTCATGATAATTTCGAAATAATCGTTTCGATAATTACTTTTTTTTTTTATGTAATTAGAAAAAAAAGATCGAAGAGAATATGATCTATCGTGTCAAGGATAATATTGATTTTTATATAGACATTTTTTTGCCATTAAATTGATAAGAAAATTAGGTTAAATTTGCTCGAACAATTTTTCTTTTCTTTTCTTTCTTATTTTTCTTATCGCGATGTTGAATTTAAAAAAAAACGTATATTTACATAATCCTCAGACAATGAAGTTCGTGGGCGTGGTAATAGTCGTGCGTGAATTTTTTCGTACCGAATATAATTCACGACAACGAGGAAAAAATTTCTCGATGATTTTATCACTGTAATTGCGGTAACTCGGGGTACGTTCGACGAACCGTGGCGTATTATATCGCTCATACAAGGTTATGAGCGGGGAGCGTCATCACGCATAATTAAATTGCCGGCTTGGCAGGAGTTTCCGACTCTTTGATGAATTTTGCACAGGTGGGATTTTCCCCTCGGGAGACTTGGCGTGTGAACGACAGAGAGAGACAGAGAGAGAGAGAGAGAGCGAGAGGGAGAGAGAGACAGAGAGAGAGGTAAGATAGAGTTTAGGGTTAAATACATACAAAATTTTATCAACTCGAGTCGACGTCTTTTCTGTCTTTCTGCAGAAACGTCGTCTCCTCTCGACGATTTTAATACGAGTTTCAAGACTTTGAAAATTGTAACGACCCTCGCGTTCACCTACGACATCCCTCGTTTACCACAAAGACAATCTCGTAATTGTCCGAAATTTTCTTACATTCGTTGAAACTCTCGTTGAACGAATTAAATTCACGAACGATTTTCAACTGTAACACTTTATCCGTTAGTAACGTATACGATTAACATTATTTACCGTTAATATTATTAGCTAATGAAATTCCGACGATCTTCGTCGGAGTTTAAAGAGATCCAACTTTCACCCTTCTCGTGCTATCGAACGATAGATACGTATAAAAATTCTCGATATACGATAAAAATCACGATATGCCCGAATGTTAAAAGCTCGTCTACCGAAGCTTTTGTGCGCGAAATTGTCGTATCGATCGTGCGTCGAGAACAAAGCGAAGCCAGTGCGAGCCAATGATATGTAAAAAAGAGAACAAACAACGAGAAATAACAAAAAAAAAAACATCAAAATTCGCTGCTCAAAGTCGATTGTAATAAATCGTAATTAATCACGACCACGTGCTGCAAACACACGAATTTCGAACGATGTTTTGTATTTTGCCCACGTGACGAAACAAATTTAAAAAAAAAACAAAAAAAAACATGACAATAACGAGAACAAAAGTTTCAGCCGTGGTCCATCCCTCTCCCCTCCCACCCTCCTTCTTCTCTGGAAGGAACGAAAATCGAGCCAACTCGATCGTATTTGTATAACGAAACGTACCAAAGAATCGAACAATACCGCGCGTTGTACGCTCTACTCTGGACAAGAAAGCGAATTTATCGCGTTTCGAACAGACGTCGGATAAATTAACAAAGTTCTGTAGTCCCCCCCCCCCCCCCCCCCCCCCCCCCGTGGTCGCTCTACCCTATTTCACGAGTCTCCATTCGCTCGATACCGTAAAAAATTCATCGGTTCGTACGTTGAACGCTCGACGATCGTTTCGGATCGTCGAAACTACGTGAATTGTCGTTCGTTGTTCGTAAATTTATTTTTACGTAAAATTGCGTAGGTGCGAGAGAAATAAATGACGAGAGTGGAGTTTCTTTCGACATTACGAAGCTACGAGAGTCTTTATTATATAATACATATAGTATATGAGGTATATCTATCGACGAGTCGGTCTCACGTAACGAGCTAAGTTTGGGATTATTTTCTCGTTCGAGACAAACCGAGCGAGCCCCCGGTAGACCACCCCCATTGCGCTGGAAGAAAACCCGAGCTTATTATCGGAGCGTCTGGTACCCGAGCGGAATAACAATGGGTATCGTTCTTGGGCTACGCCAGTAAGTTGAGAAGAAAGGGACGAGTGAGAGACAGAGAGAGAGAGGGAGAGAGAGAGAGAGAGAGAGAGAGAGAGAGAGAGGGTGAGCGAGTGAGAGCAGACAGCCTATTAAAGAACGTGGTGCATCCAGATACCTCGTAAATACAGTAATACAGGCTGTGTTTACTTCGTACAAGGGAAGATGAGGACGAGGAGGGGGATGAGGGCGGTTGGGGTATAACGAGTTTTTCCAAGAAAGCATCGAAGCTTTCGCAAGCTCGTCATGCAACTTTCATATTTCCATCGGAAAGTAGGAAAAATCGAATTTTACATTTTCTATTTCAATGTTTTTCTTTTTTCACGATTTAACGTTAATCGGGTTTTGGGGCTGCTAAATATGGTTTATTATCGTGAATTATTACTTACGTCGATTATGTAATTTTTGTATTCGTTATAATACAATGATCGATCGATTTTTGGTTCATTAGTTCTGTGCACGAATCGGTCCGACTATAATTCAGACGCTGATTGAACGGTAATGCAATTTATCAAAAGCAGCTGAGAGAGAAAGGGAGAGAATGTGTGTGTGTGAGAGAGAGAGAGAGTTGTGCAAGCTCAGCGTCATTTATGAGCGCTTGACGTGCAATTCGAACATTTTCGATAATTGGGCGAGCGTGCTTTCTCCCCGTTCATTCTTTAATATACTCCAGGGTACTCGATATAGAAACATATTGTATATATATATATCCATATTTCTATACAGAGATATAAACTATGGATCTCTAATATTCAGCGAATGTTGGCCAGCTTGAGGATATTTTGAGAGACAACACTTTGCTTTCGTATACAAGTGTGGGAGAGGGGCTGAGAGATTGTGAGGGGCTGAGAGAGAGAGAGAGAGAGAGAAAGCTCGCGATTCGAGGGCATAAGCGTGTACAGTGGAAGCAAAACGACGCGACGAGCCGAGACGAGACGAGAGGGAGGCACGGTGGATGTACTCTGCCTCGCGTACACTTCACCAAAATGCTCGACCCCAATTGGCTGCGGGTGAACTGACGTCCCATTAAAATTTCGTTGCCCGCTACTACCGTTACTTGCAACGTGTGTCCGTCCAAGATTGCTGTCCCTCTTGGATTTAGTCCTCATCGAAAACTTTCAAAACAGTTTTATTTCCCCTCGTTTCACCCTGTCCTCGCGACGAACATTCATCATGACGACGGTTGTGAAATAATAAACTGATATGAGATATTTATTTTTCTTTTTTTTTTTATTCGTCGAGATAATAGGACGTTTTTGGCCTGTTTTTTTTTTGCCAAGTTTTATTGACGATGCACTTGAAAATGCAATTTTACGCGAGTTTACAGAGTTTTGTATATTTTTGTCGGTGGGGAAAAAAGATTGGAACACGGGATATTGTCGAATTTTTTAATATTGTTTTCCTCTTTTAATCGTCCACTTTTTGTTTTGTTTTGTAAAATTGGTTTTACAACGATACTTTCAAAAATGCAATTTTACGCAACTTTTGTTGACAGCTTCGCATTTTTTCGTTGTGTGGAAAAACTGAAAATGCAATTGGCGGATACATTTTTCCTTTTTCTTTTTAGTTTCAATATAATAATAATAATGTGGGAGTTTATCGTGTATACCCTCTTTGGGTTTTTACACACCTTTTTAGTTGTAATATTTTTCTTCATTTCGCCAGAACCGAAAGATTTAGATAAAATTAGAAAACGAGGCTCGGACCAGCGGATAATTCGTCGTTGATGAAGAACGAGAGTGAAGGGAGAAGGAAGCGGATTAAATTAGAATAATTTTAACGGCGTGTTGCGAACGAGAGACAGCACGACGGGATCTTCTCGTTTCTCGAAAATTGTGAAATTTCGCTGCTCGGGCAGCGAAATTTCACAATTTTCCGATTCCTCGACACGGTACGTCAGGTAGAATATCACGATGATCCTTTACCGGGGCTTTATAATCTCGCTCTGGCAGGCCTAATAATGTCTGGAAACCAAAACACAAGAGATCTACCCCCCCCCCCCCCCCCATCTCTTCACCCCACGCGTGCTTTCGCGTATCCCTTACAGTGATATCTCGTCGAGTGGCAATTTATAATTAAATTAGAGGATGCTCGCCGTTGAGTAAAAGCGATAGATCCGCACGAGTGGTAAACAAACGTTGTATAAGCCGTCCACGAAATTATATATTTTTGATCACAAAGACGAAACGAGAGAAAAAATGGAAAAATAAAAAAAAAACATTTTTTTTTCATTCGTTCGATGTCACACATAAATTAATAAATCACGTGAATAATAATAATGAATTTCTCAAATTTTGTAATTAACGAATACGAAGAAAAATTATTCCTTTTTTTTGTTTTCAAACATTTTGTAATTTGTTCGAATAATAATATCGAAAGTTTGTTGAAATATAAAGTAAATTTTTATTATCAAAGAAATAATAATAATAAAATAAAAATAAAAAATTGTGTAAATTTTTGAAAATAGAGAAAAAAATGTTGATTCGAGGGTGCTCGACTCGTGAACTCGGTAACCTCGATAACCAGCGTGTATTTATCATCCTAATCTACACCCTCGAGGACACGAATATATCGGCACGTCGGCGAACAACGACGAATACGTTGGCGACTGTCGCAATATGCGCCCTCGGGACGGTTTTGTGCACAATTTCCTAGGACGAGGCGCGCTTATCTCGTCTCACCCCATTTTGCTACGAAGCACGAGTTCCTCGCTCTATGCACAGCCTTGGGTATCAACGTCGTGTTCTACGAGTAACCGCTATGAGGGATGATTTTCCTTCTTTTTTTTCTTCGTTTTTCTTTTTTCTTTTTTTCTTTTTCTCACGAGTACAGGGTAGTTTCGACCGAGGGAGACACGGCGAACAGAATAGACCGTAGACGAGAGAAGAATGAGAAGTGGTGTCGAGGTAGAAGAAAAAAAAGAAACAAGAGGAGAGAAAGCGAAAGCTAGCTTGCGCGCGCGCCTCAAAGTGAGAGGGAGAGAGCGAGAGAGAGAGAGAGAAGACAACATAAAACGAGATTAAAAAAAAAGCTCGCGACAATGGTCTGGGTGACATAAAAACTTTTTGACGTCTTGCCAGAGAATTCGTGGTGATTGTCGGTGAGAACGGCGACGAGAGACGGGGAATAGAGCGAACGAGTCGAAGAGAAGAAAAAGAAGAAAAAAAACGCGAACGAATAGTAAAAGTGAGAGAGAGAGAGAGAGAGAGAGGAGAACCCCGAAGATCCGAGAATAAACGAGAGGATGGACGTGTACATCGCTCGACCGTACGGAACACGATCCGTTCGATCGAAATTTTTATCGGTCTTGCGATCAATTTTTTATTCTCTGTCTCTCTCTTCGTCTCACTATCATACTTCTTGTCCCAAAAATCGCTTTCGTCGAAAGATTTTTTTTTTCTTTTTTCATTTTCGAATAAACGTGAAATTTTAGTTTCTCAAGCCCTGAAAATAAAAGAAGAAAATAAGAAAATAAGAAAATAATATATATCCGTTTTTTATTATATTTATATATTTTTCATTGTACTGTATAAGTATATAGTTATGTAAGTACGGGGTCGAAAACTTTCGTCAAATATTGTTCGCTTACGCCACAGCTACGTTGGGCATCGTATGTTTCGCCAGGGGATCTTTGGAAAAAAAAGACCCTCGTGCGCAAAACTTTAACCGAGTTTACGGACACTTGGTGAGAAAGATTGGAATCAATTTTCTCGCCACGGTCGGACGATGTATGTTCTATCGTGTTTTATACGGGGCATCATCTATCTCTCCTCTCTCTCTCTCTCACACACTTTTTTCCCTCTCTCTCTCTCTTTTTCTCTCATTTTTTTTCCTCCCTCTATCTCTATTGTTGTACAGAGGGGTGTTATCTTTGATACAAACGTCGCATACAACGTGTTACTATAAGATGTACATAAACGTGGATGTTCTATTCCCGAGACTGTCCCAGGGGCGCAACGAACCGAGGCGCGATATAAGAATCGTGTGCGAGAACGATACGAGCTCCAGCCAGCCGAATGGAATTCGATAGCAGCTCTTCTCGCATCGCCACTGTTTTTTCCGTTTTTTTTCTTTTTTTTTTCTTTTCTTTTTCTTCATTTTTTTCTCCATTTCTTTTCTTTCCCTCGACGAGAGATCTAACGAAGTACGCGAGCGAGTCGATACGAAGGAGAATCACATCTCGCGGATCTTCGAACATCTCGATTTTCGTGAAGAGAGAGAGAGAGAGAGAGAAAAAAAAAGAATGTGATGTTTATTTCTCATCCGACCACGAAACTCCTGCGACGAGGCGTGAAATAAAAATATAATAAAAATTGGGGATGGGGGTGGAATAAAACGAAAGAGTTCGAGGCGAGGTTCGCGATTACGAGAAAACGCTCTCGCCATGGTCTCGCACCTCTCTCTCGCGAAGTTCGACGCGACGCGCGGGACGACGCTTCCACCGACTCGCGCGGAGAGTTGGCAACATTAAATATTCGATGTGTCTTGGATTTAATTATACACTCGAGCTATAAATATATGCAAGTTTCGCGACACTCTGGGAATGCTCTCAGCGAACTCGCTCGTGTGTTCGTGGCGTCTTCGTACGCGTGTGGGTGTGTATGTGGGGATGGGGTGGGGGGAGAAGAATGAGAGGGAAACACGAGATCTATGAGAAACGGCGGAAGAAATCGAGTTGAAAATTGTCTCAAAAATAAAAAGATAAAATAAAAAATCAAAGTTTCGCATCGAGATAAGAACCTTGGGAGAAGATTAATACGGTCAATTCGAAAATTGTTATTGATTTTAGACACGCGATAGATCGAGAAACCGAGAACGAGATCCTTGCGTCAATAGGAGGAACTAAAAAGAAAAAATTGAAATCCAAGTTCGATCAACGATTTGTATAATAATTTAGACAATCGGCAGGAAAAATAGCGATTATTCGTCGAGTTGATCGATGAAACGATTTTGAAACAAAACAAAAGCAGTGATTTTGAAGAATTTGGAAATTTTGAAAGGGCGTCGATAAAAATCAAATGTTTTTTTTTCATTTTCGATAACATCGTTCGTGAGAAAATTCATTTTTGTATCGTTAAAGAAATCTTGAAACCTTGAGATGATCGATAAGTGATTTTATCGACAAACTTGATTTTTTTTTCAAATATGTGTCGAACAAAAAACAATAAGGAAGCTTCGGCACGAACGACGAGGCTTAACTTCGAAATGCTTCTATTTTCTTCCATACCTCACTTATATACCCACTCGACTATAATTCAATGTTCGTAATGTTATTTACGTTTGCTCTTTTCAGCGAGGCGGTTTTGAGACGGAGAAAAGACGAGAGAGTTCCGCGGCTATACGTCTTCCCACAATCAAACGTATATAGATAGATAAATAATGGATATCGTGCACTCGGAGTAATTCGATTCGACGAGTGTACCACGAGTAAAGAGAGCATGCCTTCGCAAGTCATCGCCGACTTTTCTACGTAATGGACATGAAGGATTTAACGTTAAAAATAGAGATAAAAATATGAGTGACGTCAAAATATGCGTCAATGTCGTGAAGATTTATTATTCAAAATGCAATCAATGTACAAACGAACAAAAAATTATAATAATATAAAAATTTGTCGTCAAACGTTGCACAAAATTTATAAATTTAACGATATAACGCTCGACAACGATTAATCAATTATTTCAATCACTCGATTAAATATTGATTCACTAAAAAAAAAGAAGAAAGAAAAAGATAATAATAGCAATAATTAAAAAAATCAATGTCAACAAGTTACGACAATAATCGTGATACAAACTTCGAGAGAAAGTAGAAGTTCCTTTTTTCTTTTGTACAGTGTAATACGACGATAAAAAAAGAAATTGTCAAAAAAATTAATAAATATTTGACGTAGCGATGTTAACGACGAGTTGTATGGTTCTTCGCACGAGTGACTGCGCGTACGGTGAATTATACAGTATTCGTATATACGAACTTTCCTTATCCGGCTTGTACACACCCTAGAAAGCTCGCAGTCTCTCGTATTTACTTTATATTCGCCCTCTCCCTCGTTCACCACATAACGGTGCATAATATATAAATGCATCCACGCGGCATCTCTCTCTCGCTCTTTCTCTGGTAAGACTGGAACCACGCGGACGCACGTACGCTTTCTCACCCTCGGCCCGTCGCTACGGTTATATATTATTGCCCTGAGAGTCGTCGTACCCAAAGTATAAGAGCGTTCTGTGTAGGTCTTCGTTCGTGCTCCACTTTCGAGCATATTAATTTATTATTATTAAAGCCGTCCCCGTGCTCCGACTGCATCGTTTTCTATTCACGATATACATGCATACTTATATTTATATTTATATACATATATTTTTTTTTCTATGTATAAATTTAAACATAGATATAAACAAAGAAAAAAAAACTCACGTTACAATGTTCCTTCTTTTCCAATCTTCGTACTCCTCGGCATCGACGAATGTCCCATGTGGTCTTCGATAATTTTATTTACTCGATTAACAAATTTATTCATTTATAGATTTATTTAAATTCAATTTTGTGAATTTAATATCGTTGTATTAACGAGGAAAGAAATTTAAAAAAAAAGTAACGAAAAATTGTCCAAAGGGCACGTTTCTTGGTTTTCTTGTACACGAAAGAAAACAAACGAAAGAAGAAAAAAGAAAGAAATCGTCGAGGTTTGAGGATCGAACGAAGCCGCTGGCACACGGAGAGTCGCGGTGGAGAGACGCGAAGCGCGCCTCTCGTTTTTCTCTTCCACCTGCACTTGGACTCAGCGAGAGTGAGCGAGAGGAAGCGACAGAGAGACGAGAGAGAGAGTGAGAGATAGCGCGAGCGCGCTCTCTGTCCGCGGTTACGAAAATAGAATTAATAAATTCGTTAGTCGGTGTGCGTGTGTTTCTCTTGGGACTTCTTCGACGAGGGGACGAAAAACGATAGACTGTTCTGTCTTTTTTTCTTAATTTTTCTAACCGTCTATATAGACATATATATATATATATATATTTTTTTTTAAATATATAGGCGTATACTTGTTGGTCTTTATTATTATTTTTTTTAATTCAAAATTTTTATTTATTTTTTTATATTTTCGATTTATCGTTTATTTTCCTTATTCGTCGTTACGGAGTATCGCGTACGAGCAAGAGTACGATCGCGCCACTTGTTGGAGCGCGTATGTGCCAAAAGACATCCGCGCGCAACGGAGGCCCGCGCAGCACTGACTCGTTCTACTGGCGCGCGGCAAGCCACACAGGCTGGACAGCAGCCACGGCCAGCAACACGCGATCTTGCGTATCCACGCGCACTTCCGAGCGAGATAGACACTCTCTAGGACACATTTGCGTGTGGTGACGTATCTTACGAGAACCGTTTCTACTCCACCCTCGGAGACTACTAGTGGAGACTACTACCCTTTCGCATTGACCATTCTCTCTCTCTCTCTCTCTCTCTCTCTGGCTGTGTGTGTGTGTGTGTGTGTGTCGTTCTCGCTACTTTTTCCCAGCCCACCCCTGCCTCGCCGAGTTCACCTGCGCAACCTGTGCGCAACGCGGCGGAATTCGATCGCAGGTTTACCCTCCATCGAGCCCCGTGCCAGGGGCTTGAGGGAGATGGAATTTTATAAAAAATTTCTTTGACTTTTGGAGCAAAATGTAACGACGGTGAGGTCTACGATGGTTGATAACAAAATTATTTCGATCATTTAAAAAATTGATTAATAATTAAATATTCAATATTATATTTTAATATTTATCATACACTTTTTTATTCGCATTTATAATCGTTTATTAATTAATACAATTAAATTAAAATAATTATTGACATTAAGTATTATTGAAATGTTATTAATTAGTTTTGTTTATTTTTATGTAAAATAAAAATAAGAAATTTCCGCGAGAGATCGTAATTTCCGACGGAGTTGTTTTTCGTACGAAAACTTTTCGAGTACAACGAGAGTGACCGATCGTTCTATTATACGCCCGGGCAGTCTGGCAAAACCTTGCTCTAGCTCGGATGGTCTACCTTGATGAGACCAACGGTACGATACGCGTCGTTATAATTTCCGGATAATTCGTTGGATTATCGCGCGAGTCTTGATTGGTTAACTTTCCGAAACTAATTTGCAACGTCGAGGCATTACCAACGTCACCGTCGTTAATCGAACATTTTTTTAACGACACTTTTGACTCACATTTGACAATGACAACGAGAGCGACGGGGGTTGTTTTCGTCGATCGAGGTAAAATTTGAACTTGGTAATTATACGCGGTCAACTCTGATCGATGGCTTTGCGTGGACAGACTCGTATTTACGTGCCGCGAATGAGACACGGCAACGAATATGATGATTAGAACCGCCTCGTGACATTTCCCACCCATTGCATGTTCGACACTGATGTTACAAGGAGTTAATTAATCGAAAGATGTATTAATCCATAATCGAGGCCAATTCATCAAAATTTTCATCATAAAAATAAAACAATTTATTTCAAAAGAAACCATACAAATTATTGATTCTAATAATGAAATTGTAATAATTGATCGATCAATTAATTTACTTGAAAACCTTGAAAATAATTGCGAATTAACGTTGTCTCTTAAATAAATAAATAAAAATATCCAAGTACGGAAAAGTAAATATAGAAGTAAATGAGAAATGAGAAATATCAAATGATGAATCAATTTGTTTTTTGTTTGTTTTATCGGATAGTGGAGCGATCACCACGTGTTTCGAGTTAGTCAAGTCGTGGCTTTGATTTTCCGTCATCGGAGCGCGTTCCCTCGGTGACTTAGTAATTTTAACCCACAGCCCCCGGATATCTCGTGTGCGTATAAGATCCTCGCACTAAGACCGTCTAATACGAAGAGGCGTTTCGTATAATTTATCGCAAGCAAAAGCGCATGCACACCACCGTTCTCGTTTTTGGCAAGTGATATAAACGCGAGCGTACACGCGAACCATAATTGATTGTTAGATTAACGTTTGACGCGGGTGAGAACGCTCGATATACGTCACACCTCGCATATACGTATAACACCTGTAACATTTGCGTTTAATCCGAGCTCAGCTTTTTCACACCCTCGCGAGCAGCCGTTCGCAATCTTCCTCTCTCTCTCTCTCTCTCGAGAGAGAGAGAGAGAGAGAGAGAGAGAGAGAGAAAAAGAGAGGAAAGAGATAGAGAGAGAGGAAGAGACACTCGGGATATTCCCCGCACGTGAATTGGGCAATCGGGAATTTCGTCTCGCGACGTTGAATGGTAACGGAGTCATCGCGAACGATTTATTTTCCCTAACGTTTCGTCGTCTTCGAAAGAAAAATTTAGATATTTGGTTCAAGGCCGAGATTCTTGAGATAAAAAAAAACGACAAACACATTTTTTTTAGGTCAGTGTTCGAGCCCAGCTCGCTCGGACTCGTCTCGTGTCGAAGTATCTTTTTTACTCGTGACGAAACGAATTCGACAAAATGCAACGTTGATAAAATGCCAAAATACGAAAAAACTGATATTATTCAAAATGGATTGATTTTTTTTCAATATTTTAATAACGAATTTACATTATCTCGTTTTATTAAAATAATGAAAAAAATCGTGAAAAATTGGACGCAAAAACACTCGCAGAAGTGAGAAATGAATTAATTAATTTTACAAAATTTGAATGATTTATGATATTATTTGATGCCACGCGAGTCGGAAACAAAAAAAAAGTCGCGTTACGTGGGTTTTTTTTATTGCTTAAATGACTCGACGTAGATCGTTCGCGCGAATCGAGCCAAAAAACTTGCTATTTTATTACATCGTCGCAGTTGGTAGAGCGAGAGCAATGAGTAATTTTATAAAATTTGCTAGCACTCATCGTGATAAATTCTCCTTGCGCTATTTCTACCTTTCCTCAGCTCGACTTTATTTCCAAGCGTAAATAAAGTTTGTGGGACAGCGAGTGCGAGTGCGAGGGAACGAACGACAACAAGAGAGCGAGAGGGAGCGATGGCGCGCGAGCGTGTGAGAGCGACCGCGATAGAGCGATGATCACAACAGTGTTGCGAACGTGAGAGCGAAGGGGACAGAGCGACTACGCGAAAGCGAAGGAGAGAGGCGTGGCCACAAATCGTCGGAACATCAACGAACCTGTTCCTAGCGTAATCTCTCAATTTCGTACACCATTAAGGCCTAAACGATAAAAAATCTAGTCATCGTTAATTGCAGTGTGACGAATAATTCGTAATATTCCAGAGCTATTCATGAGTAACGTACAATGAAAGCTACGTGAAATCCGTATGACCCTGACTTTTCCCCCGTTCACTACCTCATCCCATTGTACTTGGCGTTGAGCCTGAAAGCCAACAATGAAATAAAAGGGACAAAGGGGTAGAAGGAAAAAAAAAGAAAAGAATCGCATCGCCTCCTGCAATTGCATGTCCCGTACTCGGTGGCTTCTAGCCAGAAGGTCGGGTACTAAATCTCGTCCTACGATCGCGCTTCACTTTTTTTTCTTACTTTTATCATTGTTATTTCTCGTTCGAAAACCGTTTTTGCAAACAACGTTGTATTTTTAACGGAACGTTTTAAACGGAATAACGTTTGTGTTTGCGATTTTACAGCACCAAAGTGCATCGAGATAAGACTAATTTATTTTCATTGCTATGACGTACTTTGGTCGCGAGAATGAGCAGAAAATAATAATTTAATCATTCGTGAAATAAAATGCTTTTGGCACGAGGACGTTATTTACACGAGGACGATAATCGAATGATCGAGCGAGATTTTTTTTTCGACACGTACCGGTCCCTCGATACAGTCGATTAAATTGCACTTACGCGATGGGTTTTTGTTATAATTAATTTTCCAAATGAGCACAAATGTTATATCGACAGATTGATAATGAAATTAAATGTTTGTACGAGCGAAGAAAAGTCGATTGTTAAGTGAATTTGCGTATATATATGTGTATATAGACAAATTTATTTAATCAATCTGTTTTTCGCTGCTCGTGTATACATATATGTATATAGATACGTGGGAGCGGTGAAAAACATATTTCCACTCATTGATTGTTCACTCGGCGCTCTCACTTCGACACGATCGGCGACTCTTTTGCCGATGTATCGAAAGCGTCGACGAAGCACTTACTGCCTAAGTGCGCTTCGATTCTCGTGAATAGACCAGGGCGAGAGAGGGGGAGGGAGAGAGAGAGAAAATATCCACGAGGAGAGTCGAGGGGGGCAAAGCCTGTCAAGAGCAAAAGGAGAATCAGCAAGAGGGAGAGAGAACGGAAGAGAGAGAGAGAGGGAGCAAAGAAAATGCATTCACAGGCGAAAATTGAGTAAAAACAGTGAATGTGGTGGAAGAGTGCAAGAACGCATTTTCCACGTACGTATACTCACAAGAATCCCGAATGACGTAAAATGAGCGAGAACGATTTTCCGGCTAGAAGGTCATCCAGTTAACGAAAAAAAAAAGATAAACTTTTACGCAGCATTTATTCTCGCCAGATGATATTTTTTCCAACTTATTCGTCACTGGATAAAAACAATATATAAATGCAGTTTTGGTCCAAATTTAATGTTGCTCGGTCATTTTGTAAAATTTGTCGGTATGACGTGTGAGGAAGATTCTAAGTTAGGATGATGAAAATACAAAGTGAGACGGCGAGCGATAGAAAGGGACAGAGAGACGGATGCGGCTTGAAAATGAATTACATTCGAGAAATAAATAATGGCGAACGCAATTCGGTTGTGCAGCTTGTAAAGCTCTTGCACTTGGCTCGAAGCACGCAGTGGAGGAGATGGCGGCAGTTTTCTCTGGCGATTGCACAAAAGTAACCGAGAGATATGAAGACGAAGAGAGTGGAAGAGAGAGGAGAGAGAGAGAAAGAGAAAGAGAGACGAACGAACCGTAAAGTATGTAATATATATCAACGTTGCATGGTTGTGGGAAGCGACCCAAAACGCATTCGGCGTACGGCAAAAGGGAAACGAGAAAAGCGATAGTCAGACCGGCGCCAAGCTTCCGCGACGCTTTTCCCCCAATTCTCTGCTGGGTCAACGGATCTCGCAGGATTCAACGATCAATTGTAAAGGAACATGCACTAAAAGAGTGATAAAGGAAGGGAGTTAAAAAAACGATAACGATACAGACGGAGGGAGGGAAGGAGAGAGAGAGAGAGAGAGAGAGTTCGAAAATATAAACTCTTTCGGTCCATCCGCTCGGGAAAACTGTACTTCGATCTCCATAACGCGTCGACGGTACGCTCGATGTAAACTACTTTTTGTTTCTCGTCAAAGAGAATTTTGATATCCACCCTTGTGCGCGACGTTTATTTTTCGATCTTCGTAGCTCGTCGATTTTTATCGATATGACCCAGTGGAATAAAAATTTGATCGGTAGGGCAACGAGTTTATAGAGTACGATACCTTTTTCCTTTCTTTTTTTTCATTTTTTCAGTGGAATCAACGGACTTGTAGTGGGAGTACGCGTTGATTTAATTTTGTTCCAGCTGAACAATTGCCCGATCAGAAATTTGATTGAAAAATTCACTCGGAGCAGAAACAGATTTTTTGATTTTAATTTGTTTTTATCATTTCCAGGAAGTTCGTCCAATTTTACACAGATCTTCAAAGTCGGTATATCGTTTTCCGTTAATTGTCCTTTACACAGCCCTGGTATTTATTTTCGAAATTTCCAATTAAAACAAAAATTTGAAATTTTTCATCGAAAAATTCAATTTCGAAAAATTCAAAAAAAAAATCAGGAAAGAAGAGATAAATAACGCAAAAAGAGAAACATGCGACGAGGCACTACAATTGCAACGTTTCTCTTATGACAGTCCGTCGTGAAATCTTGACAGATTGGTCGACTTTTGGTTTTACTTTTTTCTAATTCTCATGAAGAAAATAATAATAAAAAGAAATTTTTAAAATAAACGATAAAAAACGGACGTCCGTTACAAAAGGACGATGGTAGCTCGTCATAATATTCGCGAGTGCTGGTAATGAATGGATTGCCCCTCGTCCTTGTAGTCGCTTGGTTGAGCTGGCAATTCATGTCTCGGACATTCGGGGCTGCTGTGCCCGAGAAACACGATTGTAAGCCGCTTCCCTTCTTTCACTGTTTCAACACTACTGGAAATGTCAGACGCACACATACACACACATACATAGATATATAAATGTCTGTGTGTACGTGTATACATACATTTTGTAAGAGGAGTGGATGACCCGTGGGATTCCCGAGCACCGGGAGTGCCGGATATCGTTCTGGTCTTCGTGTGCCTCGGTCCATATGTCCGTGTATCCATCGCACGTAGAGGTAGAGTTGCCCTCGGGAATAACCACCGAGGAAATTACCGAATGACGAGGCATTCGGTACAACCACGAAGACGTACACGACATTTTTGTGGTTAGCGAAAGGGACGACCGTGAGTGAGCGACATAGAGCGACAGAGAGGGACAGGGGGAGGATAGGGTTCTTTAATAGAAATCGTTCTTACCCAGGAGACCACGAAAATGTCTCGGTGTGCAGACAATTGTCAATGTTACTTTGTATTATTTCTTTTTTTTCCAACGATACGATTTTATTACAGAGTTCAAACTTTGATGAATGTTTGCGTCGTGTCGCGATAAAAACGAATTTTTCATTTTGCAAATTAAAAAAAAACTTTATAAATATGATTGTTTTTTTGATTTTTTTTATGATTTGATTTAAAAACAATCGAAACAAGGTTTTCATTGTGTCGTGATAAACGACATCAGATTCTTCGTTTTATAATTTCAAAATTTTTAACTTTTCATTATCGTTTTCATTTTTTATATTATACGATTTCGAAATTTGTTCAAAAAACATTTGTTTTTCGCGATTCAATTCATTTTTTGTAAACGCTCGAATTCCCAGCAGTCACGTGGTCCAGATGTTACGAAGAATTGGGTTGCGTCAACAACACTCCCGAGTGGTATCATCCCGTGTTTCGACCCTTGAACGAGCCACCCCTCGAGCGTCACATAATCAAGACGACGTTTCGAAATTTCTGCAAGAGAAAAGACGCGACGACGGGTTCATTCGCGATCGAGCCGCTATTGGCCGATCGTCGGTACATCGGGCTAACGAGAGTTACAGTAAAAAATCCAAGACCCACATTCTCATACACGATTTTACGAGCAACGGATTGGCCGGTTGGATAAAGCGGGCGACTAAATCGATGTTGGATAAAAAAATGGGAAACGTGATCAGCGTCGAATGGACCGGTGGTGCGGAACCACCTTACTCGATCGTTGTACAAAATGCAAGAATCGTCGGCCTCGAGCTCGCGCGTCTCATCAAAATTCTCGTCGAGGATGTTGGCGCGAGGCTCGATCGGTTTCATTTGATTGGAATGGGAATCGAGGCTCATATCGCAGCGTGAGTCACACCCGTATTTATTCCACGATTTTCTTTTTTCTCCCTCTTGACTCTCGCACCCTCCATCCCCTTTATTAAAAATAAAAATATTTTGAAAAAAAAAAATACCGATCGCGTTCGATCGATACGTAATCAATTCCCAAGAATTATAAAATTCTCCCTTCGAGAATTCATTTTTTCGTCGTCACGTCCGGGTTCAAATCATTATTCTTACCTTTCCATGGAGAAAAAAAAGTCTCGCGCTTCAACGGGAACGAAAACAATTCTCGGGTACGAATTCGTGTCTGGTGATTCGATAGCGGGGGTGGGGAGGGCAGCTTTCTCGTCCCTTTCTTTTTATTCGTTTTTTGTTTTTGCCAACCAACGCACGATGAAGATCTTCCAGTTTTTTTCCTGTGTACGTCGGGGTATGTATGTGTATACGTGGGGTAGGGTTGTTTTTTTCGTTCATTTTTTTTCTTTTTTGGCGTTTTAAGGCTCGAGCGTTATCCCACAATCCGTCTTCGTACACTGGTTAGTATTATATACGAAGGCAACATAAGAGTATCGCGTGCCTGTGATGGATAAACGAAAATTGATGATGCTCTTTTCTTGCAGTCACTTAAAGAGCGAGTCGGAGAGAGAAAGAGGGAAAGAGGGAGAGAGAGAGAGAGAGAGAGAAAGAGGGGGAAGAGAAACACCATGAGACTTTCATCTAAACATTTTCTATTCTTTTCTTTACCGTTTTTCTTTTTTTTTTCATTTTATCTCCACGATGCTGCAATTTTCAAAAACATCGTCACGTTCATCCCCCGCTTTCTGTTCTCGCCATTTTTATAATAATCGACCGTTTTTAAATATTTTTCATTGTTGCGAAAATTCGAATGGATTAAAAACGAGCGGTTTATAATAAACGATTGTCGCGGAATAAAATTAACAAATTGATTTTTAGATTAAAACCACTTCTCGCGTGGCTAAATCGCGATTGGGATTACGTGCGAGTATTTCCTCTCTCTTTCTCTTTCTCTCTCTCTCTCTCTTTAATGCGAAAGCATCGTTCTTGCAACATTAGCGAATAAAAGAGAGGCCACTCGCCACGTTCGATGAGGCGAATTAATCAGGTCACGTGTTCGCAGCAGTTGTCGCGCGAATGTACGTCGACTAGAGCGAATAACGCGACGATGGGGCTCGATGGCTGCTGGAATTAAGTAGCGATTCCACTCCGCGACAACGAGAGAACCATTTTCGAATCGATCTTTCAACTTTTTTATACGTCGTTCGATCGTTACACAGTTTTACTTCAACCCCTCGTCAATTTTCCATTTTTTTACACATCTCGCGATAACGATAATTATTATAATATTTCCCTCGCTATTATTTTTTAAACGATAACGATTCTTCTCCTCACCATCGTCATCGGCGAAATTCGATCGATCGCGAATTCATAAAGTTACAAAAATTAAAAAAACTTGAAGAATCTTCAAATATCGAAATCAATTTGAAAAATTCGTTTTTCCATCGATTTTTTTTCTTATTTTTTTTTGGTCCTCGTATAATTTGGAAAATCAATCCGTCTCGTTGATACGCCGCGGAGAAATTTGACGAGATCGGACGAATAACCGGTCTCGACCCGAGCGGTCTCTAATACTTCAATGACATGCCCTGCTTCGCCCACTTGGACTCCGAGGACGCGAAACTCGTGGATATCATATACACGGACGTTAACAAAAGCGAGTAACTCTATATATTGTATTATACGCACCTATAGATATTTAATAAGAATATATATATATATATATATGAGCTGCGTGATACGGGGGTACTCAGGGCGTTTACGTGACGTTTTAATTCCATTTGAATCATTTAACGCTGCTCGCCCCCTCGAGCGCGTGTCAGTATCACGGACTTCAATTATCCGTCAGGGATGAGAGGCGCGCTCTACGGTAGAGATAGATAAACGTTATATGAGAACCGAGTATACGTATGTGTGATAGAAAACGCGAGGGAACTAAAGCGAACGGGGAGCTCCTCGGTGAGAATGGAAGAGAGAATTCTCTTCACTACAATAGACACATATATGTATATAATTTACGGCGTACACGAGAGAATACGATAGAGGGTGCATGAAGTATTATTTAAATGAATTAAAATGTATACGAGACCCTGGATTTACATGGGCGCTCCTTGGAGGATTAATGAATACCTACCCGTTGGGATCGAGAGTTTGAAGATTCCTTTACTTTGGCTATTAACAATTACCAATTTTTTAGGAAATTAATTAAAATTGTCGACATTAATCTAACGATATTTATTAATAATTAATAATAATAATCATAATAATATTAATTATTGTATAATTATTATATGATTATTAATAATAACAATGGGTCATTATTGTCAGATCTCGGTCAGGGTAGCGGCAATCCTTTAGGCCATTTCAACTTTTATCCGAATGGGGCTTTGACGTAGCCAGGCTGCAACGCAACTTCCCTGTACACCCCTTTGGCCGACATAAGCCGCAACATGCTCAAAGCCGGCCAAGTGGCGCCTGGTTGTAGTCACAAACGCGCGGCGAAATATTTCACCGCGAGCATCGACGAAACCAAAGAGTGCGGCTTCATCGGTTACGTTTGTTCGGACTACGCGACTTTTCTCAAGGGAGAATGTTTCGACTGTCAAATGGGACATACTTGCGCACCGATCGGATATCCTGTTGGTGCACTCGTCACGAACATGTCCACCCCGATTAACGCAAAATTCTTCCTCGATACCAACGACGAAAGTCCCTATTGCAGTGAGATATTTTTCAAAAATTTATATTCACGCGAATTTTTATCGAAAAAGTAAATTTATACGGGCGAAATTTTTCTCGGAGATCCGGTCACTCTTTTTCTCATCCTTCTCGTGGATTTTTTTGGAACTTTGCCAGTTTCGTATAATTCAAAGAATATTCTTCAATTTTTATTTCGTAAATTTTTCGATCGAACGATCTCAAATATGTCTTCGATTTTTTCCTGTCTCGACGGACATAAGTTGCAGGAATAAATGATAAAAATTAAAAAATAGAACTAGCGCGACCTACTTATGTCTTTTCAAAAAAACGCTGTGGAGAAAAAAAAATTTTAAGCTTTCGAAACGATTGGATCAAAGATCTATAATTATTCTCAATAAATTGATCGATCCTACGAATTGGCCAATTTTCAAAAATTTCCGAGAGACGAATAAAAAAAACAATAGAATTGGACAAATCGCTGACGAATATTTTTCGTGAATTTGAATACCTACGACCCTTACCTACCGTTGTCGCAGTGTTCGCTTACAAGATAACCGTTACCCTGGACCCAGGCGATAAGGCCAACTCGGTCGATAAGGAGACCGCGAATCAAGTCGCGTCCGGTGTTTTTTGCGCCACGATTTATTCCGAAACGGAGGATCTCGTGTTTCGGACGAATCTCAACATGGGAGGGTCCCAAAAACCATTCGTGTTCAGGGGTGACAATGTCTACGTGTCGTTTTAAAAAGGTCCGACGATGTACCGACCGAGCAAAGTTGTGCTTCGTTACGATTCCGAGCGGAATGACACCGTGAGATACAGCTGATAATAATTTTTTTCAATAATTCCGATAATTCAACGATCGACCGAAAAATTTCGTCGATTTAAAAATTTTTTTTTATCGATGGTCGATTTTCTACTAATAATCGTTAATTTATTCGTCAGCACAGGCGATTTTCGTGAGTCGAGTGAACGTCGTATCGATGCCGAAGATATCTGGCGAAACATCATCGACTCCACTCTGCGGACCTCACGAACTCACGAGATTCGTGTCTCACTCTCAGGAAGAATTTACCTCTTGTCGAAAAACCTGCAAAACTTTAAAAATGAAAATACGAATGCGAAAAATGGAAGAATCTGATTTTTCGTCGTTCCTCGATATACTACCCGAAACAGATTACAACGAATACGACGAGGAGTTACCGTCAGTCGATAACGACGATTACTACGACAATAGTTGAAAGCTGCAAACATATATAAATATATATGTGTGTGATTTAAAAAATAATGATAATTTTTAACGCTCGAAGCTCAACTTGTACAGACCCCACGGGCTCACAGTCCCAAAATAATCTTTTCCAATATATTTTAACGTTTAAGAGGGGGGTTTCTTTTTTCTCGAATGATAAGAAATGGAAAAAGTCTGGTGGACGCGCGTGGTTAAAAAGAAAACCACGAAAAAACCGAGAATTTCGGTCAAATATTTTCCAGAGCATCGATTTCTCATCCCCAAAACTTTGGACATTCTCATTTATTCTCGAGAGCAAAATAAAAACATCTCGGGACATTCGATAAATTTGTGTCTGTATGTGTGTTTCTTTTAGCTTCGTTTTTCTTTTTTTTTGCTCTGGCAAAAAATTGTCTTTCTCGCGAGAATGTTCGAAAAATCCAGCGGGAAGATGTCGATACAAGTGGAGAGATAGAACGAAGGCAGTAGCAGTAGTACAATAGATCCATAGGCCCGCCACGAGGTGACGATCTTATCTTCCTTGTTTCCCTTCGCCTCCCCTATTTTTTTCAACCCCTTCTCTCCGAAATTTCGATAGTCTCTTTATGTATATATAAAGACCATTGAAATTATATATATATATATATATATATGTATGAATATATAATATATATATGCAATACCACTACATTTTTACACATTGCTAAATTTTGGTTTTTCTCTCGCGTCTCTGCCAATTTTCTTTTGTCAAAATTCGAGTTTTTACCCCCTTGTGCTCAATTTTTTTGTTCCTTATCTTCGTATACATACAAAGCGATAGTTAAATATATATATATACATGTGTGTATATATACATAAATACGTGTATATATATATATATCGCGTTGCTTTGGAGAACATTAATTTCGACATCGACTACATGTGTTTTCCACACACCCTTTCTCCTCCTCTCTCTCTCTCTCTCTCTCTGTCTGTCTTCGTGCATGGATGAAATTTTTTCGTTTCTATTTTTTTTCCATCATCATCCGGTATGTAATATAGATTATTGTTGTTTATAATTAACTTTAGGCATAATTAGTTACATACGTTACAATACATACATACAAGTTGACCGAGCGCGCGAATTTTTTTCTCATTAAAAAAAAAAATTTCTCTTTTACCTTTTTTTCCTTCGTCTTTTTGTTTTTTTCTTCTTCTTTTACACATTTCTTTCTCGATATATTTATTCTTTTTATATTTTCGCACGTTCTCGTCGAAACAAATCTTTCGCGTCGTTACCTCCGACTCGCGACGAGCTTCGAATTATATCTTTGGTTGTTGTGTGTCATTTTTTTTCATCTCTTTTTCTCATAATAATCGCGAGTAGCAGAGATTAAAAACTTGTTAATTAAACAAAGTTCAACGCCCTCGCGCGGATCGAACGTAGCGTAACGGATCAGCACACCGTCGGAGGATTTATTCGCCTTTTATTTTCTTTCTTTTGATGAAATTTTTTTTTCCGTTTCTCTCAACTCACCCTTTGCGCGACTCCGTTTTAACGACGAGTCCGTTCTCTCGACAAACCGATTCCGGTTTTTAACATTATTCCGTTGTTATCTTGTCTCATTTTGTTTCTTTTTCTTTTAATCGTTTAAAGATCGTCTCATTCTCCGTTTTTCTGAATTTTTTTTTCGTTTTCTTTTTGTTCCTTTTTTTTCCAACTTATTTATTCGCGTTGCGAAGAATCGTTTCGTATTTCCGGCATTGGAGATTACGAACGACGTATATATTCCACGTTTCAAATTCACACGGATATAATTATAACGCGTACATTACACTTCATTACAGAGTCGATAATAATAATAATTAATTAATGAATTAATTAATAATAATAATAATAATAATACAATATATATTCTTTATGTACAGAGGGCAGCTTGCCTAGTAGGTAACGTTGTGGTAGCTCAAGTAATATTGCGGAACCGGGTGAAATATTTCGTCCATGGGGAGAGGGTGGTTTTTGGGTATGGGTAGGTACTGGGGATGTAGGGGGTGGCAATCACTAGGGGATGTATAATTGACGGTTCAACGTGCGCGCACGACTAATTTTATACTCGGCTCAGAAAACAAAAACGACAATTAACAGCAAAAAAACGCCTAATTTCACAATCTCGAGGTTTACGACGAAGCGAAAATGAGAAGAAAAAAGAAGAAGAAAAAACAAAAAATCAAAAAGCGATCATCGATTCTCACACACTCTGTACAACGAGTAACGGCACGAACGCCGAACGAAAGAACACATTGAGAGACACGCGAAAGAAATGATATGCCACAATTATTCCGACGTAAATTTTATCATTTTCGATCCAATTTTCGATCGAGCTCGATAAATTTTACCTCCCTAAACCTCGTGATTTTTATCTGTCGATTATAATTTTGTATCCTCACTCCCCCCATCCCCTCCCCCTCCCACCCCATCAACGAATAAACAATCAACAATGTTTTAGCGATTTCTTTCCTTCGTTTTTTGTTTGTTTCGTTTCTTTTAGTTCTTCGTTTTGCTTTTTTTGCTTTTTGACGTTTAAAATCGTGAAAAATCTATGGACAAAAATTTCGGTGCGGTGCTCTACGACGCGAAAATTGTTATTTTTTCGCGCACGTGGCTCGATAACACGCTATCGTCGATATACCCGTGTGTATGTCACGAGTTCGTTTTCAGGGCAGTTGTCAAAATATTGATAATCGTAGCTCGAACAAAAATTTCACTTTTACTTTACTTTTTTCGCCCTTTTTTTGTTCTTTTCTTCGATTTTTTTCTGGGTTTTTGTTTGTTTCGCCTTTTTTTGGACTTTCTCGGATCAACGATCAAAGTCCTTCGAAGCGCCGAGTGACATACATACGTATACGGTTATATTTTAATCAATAAATCCGGTCCTCATTATTACTTCCGCTGCCGCATAATTCTATCTCAACATCGTCGTTCGTGGCCCGAGATTCGTCGGGTGTGCCGTTTTTGGTTTGATCCAAGGAGCGGTGTCTCTGTGTATTCAAGTGTTCTCGTGGCTCGTTTTTTTTAAAATTATTCTTCATCTTTTCGTATCTCCACAAATCTCGTGACGAAGAATTTATTTGTTCTTTCTTCGAACCAATTTTTGGTTTTTTGTCCGTGTGTGTTTCTTTTTTTATTTTTTTTTCGTGTACATGCATTGTACGCGTATCATGAATAATCAATGTTTAATACGAAAGAAGAGAACAAAAAAAGAATACAAATTCGCGTACACGAGATAAAAAATGCACGCGGTTGTGATTTTTCATTGAATTTTTATATTTTTTTTAAATTTAATATTTCAACGAACCGAGCCAATAATTCTTTCAGCCACCCGATCACTGTCCCGGGTCACGAGAATCGCGTCGATCAAATAATCACCGTTATCGGTCATCGTCGATAAATGGTCGGAAAGAAAAGAAACAAAAAAAAATTGATATATATATATATGTATATATAAATAACGAACGTAGGAACGACGAGGGATATTTTTGGGGTGGGGATTTTGAACTAGCTAGCCGGCGTTTTATCGACACTACACGAACGGTTGTTTGTCAGTGTGTGAGTTTTTGTGTTTTTTCACTCCTCCGTTCCCTTCTCATCCTTCTTCGTCCTTTTTTCCCTCTACTCCCCTCTATCTTCGTCATATTATTATCTTTTTTCACGTATCTTTTTTTTGCTTTTTGTTTTTTTTTGCTTTTTTACTTCATTCTTCTTTTTTTTCTTTCCTAACTCCACATTGTCGTCGTTATATCATATTTAATATTCGTCACTCGAACTCTCTCTCTCTCTCTTTCTCTCTCTCTCGCTTTCTCTCTCTCTCTCTCGCTCTCTCTCTCTTTCTTTCTATATATATTTATATATGTATATTATGCTTTAGCAGTTGCAATTGGTGGTTGTCGGATTCGCAGGCTGATCGGTCAAACGTTGACCCTTCGCCTGTCCCGCGCCACCTGCCATCAACTCTGGATCGTTGTCGAGCGTTTCGCTCATTTTGTCGCAAATAAAGTCTACGAGCTGTTCGAAGACCGCCTGAAAATAAAATTTAATTTTCAATGTTTGTTCAAGAACGAGAAAAAAAATTCTAAAAATATTTTCACCATTCTTTTTCTCTTTAAATTTTTGGTTTTTTTATTGAAGAGAATTTTGTGTTTGTTTACCTTTACGTTGATATTTTCCTTGGCTGACGTCTCAAAGAACTGTACGCCCAACTGTTCGGCCAACTGTTTACCCCTCTCAAAACTAATTACTCTCTCGTCCTCCATGTCGCACTTGTTGCCAACTAGAATAACCTGGGCATTGTCCCACGAATATGTTTTGATCTGCGTCACCCAATCCTGTACAGAATTGAACGATTCTCCGTTTGTGATGTCGTACATCAGGATAAAGCCCATCGCGCCTCTGTAATACGCCGTCGTGATCGTTCTGTATCTCTCCTGACCGGCGGTGTCCTGTCGAATAAATTTTATAAATTGATTTTTCTTATTTTTATTTCAATGAAATTTTTATTCATTCAATTTCAACGAATTATTATTTCTAATTATTACGAGAAATATCAAATTTTATCACAATTTGATCGTTGAGCTTAGAGACGAGCAAGTTGATCGATTTTTCAATATTCGCGTCGGTTAATAAAACTCTGGATTACCTCAAAAAAGTGAAATGTGCATCGTGATCGTTCTATAGACTCTTTCATCTTATATCTATCTACGAGTATATTATTCCCATGCGCATATACACATATATACATATAGGCATGTGTGTATATATATAGAATCGAAGAGCCAGGGATAAGCTTACTGACCCAGATTTGTAGCTTGACCCTCTTGTCGTGTCTGAAGACCGTTTTAACTTTGAAGTCAATACCAACGGTCGAGACGAAGGCCGAGGTGAAGGAGTCGTCGGCGTACCGGAACAGAAAGGACGTCTTGCCGACTGACGAATTGCCGATTAGGAGTAGCTTGAACATGTAATCGAAGTTTTGATCCGCCGCGTCTTTCTGCCATTTTGGGTCCTGACCCGCCATCTGTAATTTCAATAAATCCACCGGAACACGGGGTGGTCTTCGTTTTAATAAAAATTCATACATTTTTTACATTAAAAAATAAGAAATAAAATACAAAATTTGGTGGGTGATTTAATCGAAAATCCCTAAAAATCAATTGGTTTAATAAATTCTAATGATTTTTCGAAGGCTGTTGAACATCATCGATTTCATTAAATCGACGATCGATCGATCAAAATTTGATTAGTATCGATGTCGATTATCGGTACTCTCACAATTGTATTTTTCTATCAAGGACTCGGCTAATAAAACGACCGAGTGTAAAATCGCCAAGGGGGGGGCGCGTCTTTTTATCCTCGAGGATAAACGTCGGGAAGCTTGGATTAGCGTCGCTTTTATGCGTCCCACTTTACTCAGCGAATTGCGCGTGCGAGTTCGTTAAATAGAGAGTACGAATGGCTCCATAAATCCCCCCTTAAAAAACATTTTAAAAAACTCCCCCAACATAAACAAATCGCAATGATTTCTACTTTAAAAAAAAAATTAAAAAAAATCGTTTAACTTTTTCTACTGAAAACAAAATCATAAAAAGAACAAAACAAATTTAAAAAATAACGTAATCACTTCATAGTCCGCACGATAATAAAAAATAAAAATAAAAATCGTAAATCTTTCGACTCGCGTTGTTTGTCGTCCCGGGTTAATACCGGTTGATTCTTCGCCGCTGTAATTTCGACGATCGAGAGCATTCGGGACATTCGCGTGCGAAGCTCGAGTACAGAGTCCTTCGTCGAAACGTCAGCTGGCTTCCTCCCCGACATTTATTTATCTCGCGATTATCTCGCCTCGACACACTGCGATTATATCAATTCTCTCTCTCTCTCTCTCTCTCTCTCTCTCTCTCTCTCTCTCTCTCTCTCTCTCTCTCTCTCTCTCTCTCTTTCTCGCTCTCTCTCTCTCTCTCACTCACTCTCTCACTGACTCACTCTCCCCCAACCCCTCTCCAATACGTTCTTTCAACGACTACACCCTCGATATTCCTTATTATTATTTCCCCGATATAACGTCGCGTCAGCGTTTTTATCGCTATCCCGAAGCGTTGATTAATTGAAGAATTACTGAGTTACTGGTCAGGCTCTCGGCCTGTTCCGTTCCCGTCTCTGTCATCGTCTCTCTCTCTCTCTCTCTCTCTCCCCTCGCTTTCGTCAGTCAGCAATCGGTGCCACCTCGAAACAGGAGAGATATGCAAGAGGAAAATACTGATAAAAAAGAAACGACACTACGAACGAATGCAAAGAGGAAGATAAAAGAAAGACGGAATATTCAAAAAACAAAAAAAAAAGATAATAATAATAAGGATGACGCGACTCAACGCGGGTAAAACTATTACTGTACTAGAACGTTACGAGCTACGTGGCTACGCGACCGCGAGATCCGTCGTTCCCCGCCATCCGTCGACGTCCGCGACGTCGTCGAAACGGTCTTTCGTTGGCAAGCTTGGGGCGATAGCGTCGTGTTTTATTTTTTTTCTATTTTTTTTTCCTCTTCGCGCAACCCACTCGTTCGCTATAACAACTTTTATACTCGACCACCTGTGCACCGTACCCCACTCGTACCTTCCTTCCATTCCCCTCTTCTCTCATTTATCCACACACACACACCTACATTTTCGTCGCTCCCTGGTCACACGCGTGGGAGATCGGTAAGAAAGTAGGGGGTTACGCGAGTCTATGGGGTAATGCGGGTCGCTCTTCGAACAATTTTATTAAACGAGAAATAATTCATCACGATTATTACGACAAATAATTCAACGATATCATGGACACTCGTTCTTCCTGATAAAATATTTTTTTCAAACTCTCGTAACATTTTCATTTTTTGACAAATCTCGTTATTTTTTGTTTTTCTTAAGATTCTCTTAATATTTCTTGTTTCGTAAATTTTACAGAGTGTGAACAAAAAATACTCGAATATTGATAAAGTGAAAATTGTGAAAATGATCGTATTTTGTTGAATAAAAGCGAATTTTAGCTGAACATGATCCTTATTACCCTCCTTGATTTTTCACGAGTTTGTCATTCTATCGTTCGTTCCTAGTCTCGCGCACACCTTTCGTTCATCTCGCGATACGAGCGATTCGAAGCACATGTCCTACGTAATTTTATTATCTTCATTCTATATGTAAAATACATTTGTGTATATATTTGTCTGTGTGCAGCGAAGATAATGAATTCACGCGTTAACATTTGACTCTGACGTTATTCTCTCATGTTCGAAGATCTTGACCAGCGCAGCGTGACAAAAGTACGAAAACCACGCCTACGTCGTCCATTGTAAGCCCGGAACAAGAATCTCGTCGTATATATCGCGAGGCGAAGGCGAGTGTTTTAATAAAGTCGATACGATAATATTATCGAGTTACGAGAGAGTTTGCGATTATCAGAAAGTTCGCGCGATGGTCAGCGCCACGTGTGCGCGCTCGTTCTTACACTCGGGATCTCACACTTGGACAAACAACTCTCTTGTTCCCCTGACACTATTGATAACCGAGAGCGTGTACCTTTAAGGTGGTTCGATGAAAAAAGAAAAAAAAAGTATTTATAATAATAATAATAACAAAAAAGAAGAATTTAGACTATCGTCATAAATTTTGTTCCAGTCGAAGGAAAATTTATCGAGCGTAAGTTCGACTGAAATATCCCTCGTGTTGACGGAATTCGATCGAAGGTATTTGCCGTAGTATTTCGACGGATAAACAGATTTGGAGAATAAAAAAAAAATTTGTTCTTGTTTTATTTTTTTGTCGAAAAAAAAATGATAAAAATCGTCTCGAAGTACACGACTCAATTTAATCGATAACGGGGCAATCGGGAAATTGGCTTCTCGTTCGATGTGAAAAAGCCTCGAGGTCTCCACCCCCCACCCCCACCCCTGTTGGCCATTATTTTTCTCCTCAAGTGCACGATCGAGCTTTCCTCCCCCCTGCTCGACGGATTGAAATCGTTCTCTCGCGTATAATACATCTCGAAGAATACATCGGAATTACACGAAATCCCGCGACCCTCGCGCATTACACATCGATCCTTTCCATTTTCTCATTGTTCGACCTTGTACCCGCGCGGAGATACAACCACGATGTCACAGAATTTCGCGATTCGTCGTTTTTTTTTTTGGTTGTACGATCCGATGATAATGGCTATCAGTTCGGGCGAACGATATCCCACATACTCGCTCCATTATCGATCCCAATCATCCCTTGCTTCGTCCTAGATTTTTCTTCCAAAACAACATTTTTTTCATCGAATTTCAGTCGAGTTTTCTTTCGTGTTTTTCATTTTTGTTTTCTTCTTCGTCTTCTTTTTTTTCATTTTTATGTGATCCAACCTTCCTGACGAATAGTCGCCATCGCGATGTAACGACGTTGACGATAACGACGACGACGACGACGACGACGACATCGACAACGACAACGACGACGTTTTCTCTCGGGAGCTCGGCGTATCACGCGCTCTACCCTCTCTCGCCCCGAAGATTATTGATCCTGGGAGCGCGTGGGCGAACCGACTAAACGACCAGCACTGCTGGCTGGTTTCTGGTGGTACCCATTATACACTCACACACACTAACATATATATACGTGTACGTAACGTATACATGTGTATATAACTCGAGCTTGTACTCTTCTTCTCAAGGTATATGCGTCTTTATAGTCATATGTATAATTAGGTACTCATATATATATTGATGTAAAAAATATATAGCTATGCTTATACGTTTTTGTCTCGTGATATAAGCGTCTATGTAGCTATACGTATAATTACATACACGTATATATCTACATATTTCTTATAAAAATATATATAAATATATTTTTATAAGATAACATTACACATAAATTATATATATAGTAAGTAATATATACGTAAATATATTCGACGCTTACACGATTTTTTTACAAGCTACAAGCGTCTATATAGTCATATGTATAATTAGGTACTCATATATATATTGATGTAAAAAATATATAGCTATGCTTATACGTTTTTGTCTCGTGGTATAAGCGTCTACGTAGCTATACGTATAATTACATACACGTATAAATCTACATATTTCTTATAAAAATATATATAAATATATTTTTATAAGATAACATTACACATAAATTATATATATAGTAAGTAATATATATGTAAATATATTCGACGCTTACACGATTTTTTTACAAGCTACAAGCGTCGATATGGTTATACGTATAATTAGACAGAAGCATATACCTAAATATTTTCTATTAAAAAAGAAAAAGAATTAAATTTATATATATTGTTTCGCTCTCTCGGGCACCTTTGACCACAGCGAATATCACTCGTCGCGACGTGAAATCAACCACGAAGAGAAACGAAAGAAAACGAAAGAAATAAAAAAGAGTCCAGTTCTCCTACGAAAAACTACCCCTCTTCGTAACGCGGAAAGGGCTAAGCCCTAGCGAGTGGAGAAAGCCACGAGAGATATGAACAAAGACAGAGAGAGAGTGAGAGGGGGGGGGGGGGAAGAGGAAAAGAGAGCGAGGGCTCGGTGGTTGCTTTCCCCGCATCGTTCTCGTGTATTATTCTCCCTCCGGGACGCTCGAAACGTAGGCTCGAGAATTCACCCCCTCGAAGTCTTTGACAGGGTGGGAAAGGACAATTATAGCAGGATCGTTGTATATACACACACACATATATATATATATAGAGCGAGTGATTCGCTCGTGACACACTGCCCGATTTAGGCAAGTTGCCACGAGGTCTCGTGATAACGATTTCATCCCCCTGCCCCATCCCCACCATCTCGTCATCCTATTTTCTTCGTTTTTTTCCTTTTCAACGTGATATTTCGATTTCCTATATTTGATAGATCGAAGATAACGATTACTGTCGACCTTTCCTTAAGATTCTTGGGCAGGAAAAACTCGAGTTTCACACGCGAATAAAAGTTTCAACGCTTTGTTCGAAGCGAGAAAATTATTGACGGAATTATGTCAAGCCAACCCTCAATCTGTTACCCTCGCGACTACCATTCGTCAGCCGAGAGTTACGAACTTTTCCCTCGAATGTTTTAAACTCGAGACTTTTTGTTTGTTTGTCTTTTTCTCTTTCCCTCGGCCTCGTGGCTCACGCTCGAGTTTAAGCGCGTTGTCCTACGTACGAGAGAGTTTCGAATCCGCGAGGGGGTTGTTTAATGGGTATGTCGTTTAAATCGACGCAAGCGAGACGAGCCTTCAACGTGACAGAATTTCCGGCACGAAGGAAATAACTAAAGTTCGCAGTCGCGACTCTTTGGGAAATTCGAGGTTTCCAGGCAAATTACGTTGAAGGGTAATTCTATTTCGACAATAATACGAATCCTCTTTGTGATTTGGAACAAAAGAACGAGGTAAAATATGATTAAAGAGAAAGAGAATGGAAAACAGGCGATGTTCGTGTACGTTAGTTCGCGGATGAGAGAATTCTCGGTGGAGGAAAAACGTAGCTCACCCTGCTGACGTCAGCAAACGGGCAATTTATATACTTTTTCAAATATATATGTATATCTAAAATAACGAGAAATATATAAGAGAGCGAGCGAGAGAGACAGAGAGAAAGATAGAAAGAGAGAGAGAGAGAGAGAGAGAGAGAGAGAAGGATTCGCAGGTACCGGAGTAAAACCCGAGTCTCCCGTTTAATTACGCGCCACTTGAATCCGTCTTGTGTCGTAGACGAGCCATCCCCGGCGAGGCACACGATGTACCCTCTCTCGCCATGAATATCCAGCCAATTTACTCGATAATTGAGTTCGTTCGAAATTTCGTTACGTCGACGTCGCTCTTCTCCCGACTGCGGAATAATTTTCATTCTCCCTACACTTTTTTTTATTATTATTTATTCCTTCCATTTTTATTCCGTTTCTCTTATTTTTTCGAGCGACGATAGAAAAAAAAGAGAAGAATTATTAACGTCGAGAAATTATTTCGTTCTCGATTTTTTTTTATATTGTCAGACGTCTATGGTATCTCGCGTTTATTCGTGTGCGACCGATGCCTCGTGACGCGTGTCGAGATAATTAAATCGGTGACCTTACGCACACCTGACGTCAACGAGGACGAGACGGGAGGGAGGAGAAGGGAGGGGGTGGGCCCTCGATTAAATCCTGTCTATCTGTCGCGAACACGTTTTATACGTTCGTACATATATATATATATATATATCTATTTCTCTCTCTTTCTCTCTCTCTCTCTCTTTTTCTTGCTCATTGGGTTCAAAATGAAAATGGGCAAACGCGTGACGCGCTCGTTCTCCCCTCGGTTTTCCGAGATTGACGCGAACAAAAGCAGCCTCTCGGAAACATTCCGGGCGAGCGGTCCAATCGATATAGCTCCCTCGCCAATCACGAAAAAGATTTGTTTCTCTAAAAAAAAAAAAAAAAAAAGAATCCCCCCCCCAAATAATTCATTTGTAAAACAAATTTTGTTATCAAGAATTTCATCTTATTTTGTATCTCTCGTACCAACGAATCTCGATCTCGTTAAATCGAAGAATCTGTCTTCTTCATTTCTTATTCGTACGTTTGTCAAGAAATTTTACCGAAATTGATATTTTCTTTTGTTTTTTAAAAAAATATTTGTACTCTTCGATTTTTTCCAACGTTTCTCATTGAACTAGAAATGAACGTAGTTGTTTGTTGGAGAAACTAGGACGATACGACGATGAATGGTCTGGTCTGATATCAAAGCGTGGGGAAAAGGGTGAGGCGCGAGTATTGTAAGGCGAGATATATAGGACACGCGATATATAACGTCGTTTGGCTCGAGGCGCTCGGGCGAAATTTACGTTTTCTCGGCCTAAAAAGACACAGGCCCGCACACATAGGGGGCAATACCCGAGAAAAACACATATACATATATATATACATGTACATATACATATACATATACATATACATATACATATACATATACATATACATATACATATATACGTTTAAATGAGACTCTCGGTTCTGTACAAATGCCCGCGAAGCAATACTTATCGTCTTGTCGGACGTTTCCTGGTAACAAGTGACCTTTTCCCGTTAACACCCGGAGCGCACAGTAGATAAGCTCCTGTACAGCTCAGACACACACATGCACACACAGACACCGCGCACGGCTAGTTTAGGCCGCGTGACGCCTAACGACCTCTGTATTACGATCAACGCGCGATTCCCTTGCGTACGCTATTCTCATTACAAAATTAATCTTAACTTCGATCGATTCGATAAATAAAAGAAAGAAATTTCATTAAATTTGAAAAAATATCGATAATCATCGATTTTCCGTATTTCGTTTAATTGTACGTAAAAATTCGTATAATCGAGCGAAACGAACAAATTTACATGTTTCTATAGACGGTGAATACGTAGCGAAAGAAGATTGATTGTATTTATATTTATATCAAAAAAAAAAAAAAAAAATAAAAATTTTTGTTCTCTTATCATCGCCAATGAAAATTATACGGCCTCGTTGCCGTACCGATCGATTATCGGACTGCCGAAGCCGGCCGATTAATCGCGCGCGCCTACTTCATTATTGTGAAATTCTTTCGTACGTATATCTATACGTATATAACGTCGGTATACTTTGTAAAACGACTGGGTGCTGCAGCACTTTGCAGTGCTCGCAGCATTTTATTTCGAGCTCTCCCTTCGCCTCTGCGAACGCGCGCTCTGTTCCTCTCCCGACTATTATGTACACTAGGTGTTGCACACTTATATATATATATATATATATATATATATATATGTATAGGTACATATATATACGAGCACACGGCGATTCTCGGTATTACAGGGCAACGTCGAACAAATATTTTCCGAAGATCGATTTTCCAACGTCCCTTCCACCCTTCTCTTCCCTCGCCACCCTCTTACTCTTCCCTCGCCCTTTCGGTCACACATTCGATCTAAGTTAACATAGACGGAAGGAAGTTTTTTTTTTTTTGCTAATAGAGCGTCCCAGTTATCGATCCGGTGATCGGTTTATTGATTTGCCTGGGACGAAGCACATTGCCTCGTTTTCGTAAGGATAAAAAATAATTCGTTATTTAGAATGTATTTAAAAAAAATTGAATTTTTCATTTTTCGTTATACGATCGGTCGAGCTTAAAATTTTTCGATAAGCTTGAATCTCGCGGTAAAAAAAAAAGCATGTAAAATTCATCGATAATCGGGAGTGGGAGAAAAATCTGAGAGTCTCGTCACGCGCGTGTCACGTCTCGGCGGAGCGTGTGAAAATATGAAACGCGAGCTTAGAGGTGAGGACGAGCCCGGAGGGCTGTGGCGCGGCGAGTTACCGGAAGCTAAGTTATCGCGCGTCCGCGCCGATAAACAAGCAATGGCGACCTCGACAGAGAAAGATGAAAAAAAAAATAATAAAGGCGGAGAAATCGGTCACCTCGAGAGGGAGAGAGAAAGATAGGGTCAGATCAAACTAGACGAAGCGAAAAAACGAGAGTAGGTCTCCCGGAAGAGAAATGTCCGTGCTATGAACGTCTAAGTACAGGTAAAAATATACATATATACCCATAATCAACCATATCGTGGGATAAAGAAAAAAGAAGACAGAAAATGCCGGATAAAAGGGCCAAGGAAAATTGGAGTGGAGAAATGTTGGAGTAATACGGCAAAGAGCGTGTGTATACCCTGTACTCGTATGAGAGAGAATAGAATGAGAGAGAGAGCGAGTGAGAGAGAGAGAACACGGTGCACTAGTTTCTCACAGCAGAGAAAAAGAGATCGATAGTTAGTTGAGGGTAGCAATACGGGGATGTTGCGGGGGAAAATCTCGAGTTGACGAATGGGCGGGTTTTCACGAAAATATACGACGATATTAAAATCGGATTAATATCATAACAGTAATATATATATATTTCTCTCTCCGTCCCTCTTTCTGTCTATATATAAATATATATATATGACTGTACGAATATATATATATATATATACATACATGTGAGCCGTTACAAATATAGATAAACGACAAACGTCTGCCCGATGACGTAGGGAATCACGCATACACATTTACACCCTCCTCGCGCATTTCCATTTTCATCATTTCCTACGTATCTCTGGAGCTGTATAATCGTAAAAAAAATTAATAATTTCTCATGGAAATTTCGTTTTTACTTCTACTTTTTTTTCTTTCATTTCTTGTTTTAATTTGTCGTCAAATTTCGCGTGTTTTTTTGCACGAAAATGAGAAACGAGTTCTTGTAGTACGCAAGGACTGTTTTTTTTGAGCGAAGGACGATAAGTACCAGAGAAGAGAAGAATAAAAGAAAATGGGGAAGAATTAAAAATCGTCAGCAGCTGACGGACAGCGTACCTCGAGCGAGGATCTTGTAGGAACGACAGTCGAGGTCCTTTAACTACAGAAACGAGAGACGGCTACCACTATCCTCTCGTTGTCTCGCGAGCCGAAGGATTCGTCCTTCGATGATTTACGTGTTTTTCCTTCGTTTTATCTCGTTTCCTTTTTTTTTTTAATTTTCTTCTTTTATATACACTCGTATCCGCCGGAAATAATTATCGCGATCGTTGTCGCACGATTTTAATGAATATTTTCTTCTCTTTTATTCTTTTTTTTCTTTTTCGAGAGAGACAAAATGAGAGAGAGAGAGTGAGAGAGGAAGAAACGTTTTACGGACACTCGTTACTTTCTTTCGCGCGACCTCTCTCGCTCTCTCCCCTTGTCTCGGATATTCTTTTTACGTTTATAATTCTTCTATCTATGACTGTGTGTTTTTTATTTTGTTTTCCGTTTATTTTTCTTCTCGTTGTTTCTATGTTTTTTTTTTAAAATGCGATTTTTCGATTATTTCAATCACCGATGTCTATTCACGGCTATATAAGTGCGACTGGACTGGCCTCGGCGAAGGGTCGCACAACTGTAGGCCAGAGAAGTCGCTATAGCCACGAATATCGACCATTTCGTGAGGGAGAGACCCCCGCCCCCGTGTGTGCCAATCCCGGTGGATGCGCACGATGCGCCTGCGTCACGACCACCCGCACGACATCAATATATCGCCGACCGCCGACGCGTTCTCTTCTTCCCCCATCTCTCTCCCTCTCTGTCTCTCTCTCCCTCTCGCTCTCACTCTCTCTCTCTCTCTCTCTCTATACATATATATTTATCTCGTCATCTCTTTCTCTTTTTATTTTCTATTTCCCTCCCTCACCTCTCACTCTCTTTCTCTATGCGTCTACGCTTTTCGACAAACCAGCATTGCAACTTGTTGATTTTGCTTTGTGAATGATAGGCCTTCTATTTGTCATAGGACAGTTGTTTCGTGTCATTATCGATACTCTCCTCGCTCATACTTGGAGCCCGAGGAATAATGCTATTTTATTTCAAAACTTTATCACTCATATAAATATCTCTATAGATAAATATACGTGTGTCTGTCTGGAGGGTGGAGAAATTGCAATAGGGTTTGGATTTTGAGGTACACCCGCGCGAGAGATTCTCATCCCTTATGGACAATGCGAAAGAGCGAAAGAAAATTTCACTAGAGTTCTACCTTATCGAAGTGATTTGTATCGAGGGAGTGATAAGGATGGACGAGAAGAATTTTTTCAACAGTGAAAAAACGGATAATTTTTTAGATGGTCGTGAGACGAGGTGGTCGATCGATTTTAAAAAGTGATTCGTGAATTTTTTGATTTTTGAATTTTTTGCACCCGTGTAACTATGGGGTCTCGCAATCGCTGTGGTAAAACATACAGCTAGATAGATTGATAAATTGATAAGTACGTCCCTCGCACATTTCCTATTTTCGTACGTGTCTCTCGACTGATAACCGGCTGGTGCCACGCTATGGTGGAAATATGAACAGAACTTGCGTGTTTCATCTCGCCGAGGGAGAGAGAGAGAGAGAAAGATACGTATTGTGCGTGAAACAGTATCGTTCGTGCTCAATGACACGCGCCGTCGCACGTGACAATCGGCATACGAAGCGATACGATCGGACGATCGTTAATTTTTCAATTTTTTTTTGTCAAAAATAACGATCGTTTGAAAATTATTCGTTAATTTAAAAAAACACATGTTAATTTGATTTTTTAATATCCAGTTTTCTCGATATTTACGTTTATTCTTTATTATTGTTGCCGATTTTGCATGCAGTCTCCTCGATGTTTGTAAATCGGTTGATGAATCGATGATGATCGGTCTGTAAAATCGATTGGAGAACAATGAAGGAATAATCTCGCAAACAAAAAAATGTGCATACTACTTTGTCTAACGTGGGGGACGCGTGTGTCGCTCGCTCGATTCCATGACAACGCAGGGAAAGAGGTCTTTGTTTCCAACCTCGGAGTTAAGCTCGACAGCGCGAATCGTTTCCGTAACACGCGCAATTAAACGTAAAAAAATTTGTTCGTTTCTCATTGAAAAATCTCATCGTTGAAGAATGACGCAAAACGTCACGAGGGATCGAGATGAAACGATCGTCCAAGAAAAAACGGTATTGTCAACGATCGATCGTCCCGAGTGTCTAGAAGAATCTTCGAAAGACTCATACAACGTGAAAAAATGTAAAATTCGACACGAACGCGCGAATGAATCAACAACCTTGTCACGAAAAATTCACAAGAGAAAATCGAATCGGATCGAGCCGATCGGCGCAAAATTTTCTCACGTTCCTCCGAGAGTTCTGCGAATATTGAAGATTTTACGTCACGAGAAATTTCTCGATATGGTGGACGAGTATTTCAAGCCTTTCGGCGGTACGAGACGAATATCGGTAACGACGAACCAACGATCGGCAAGGGAGAAATCTACTCGGGACGATAACGCGAAAAGTAGTCGCGCGTCTCGAACTGTTTTACATACCGAGGGTCTCGAGAAGATCGAATAATGCGACGTTGAATTTTGATTTCTTTTTTTTTAAACAATTATATTTATAACGACATAATAATGTACACGAAAAAATTGTATTTACAAAATATTGTCCTATTTCTTCGAAAGAAACATAGGTATTTATATATATGACTTTAATCTTGTATTTTTGTTTACATCTTTCGACCAATCTGTCGAAAATCATATCGAAGCGTTTTACGAATTTCTCAATTGCTCGTGCGATAAGGCACAAACCCGAGGGAATTCGATAACGTTTCTTTTTTCTTTTTCACGATATCACAAATTAATGAAAACAAATTTAAGACGATGCTGGTGATAACGATCTTTCGAAACGATCGTGCGTCGCGATGAGTGATAATGAAATCTCACATAAATGTCCTTCAAGAAGAAAAGAAGGTAAGGAGTTCGATGAATGGGCATGAAATTATTGATGACCGTAAGATGAAACGAAGTAGGCGAAGAACATTTATAAATTCGACTCAGGACTCTTACTCTCTTTCTTTAAAATATTGTATTATAAAAAATTGATAAGATATCGACTGCACGAAAATTCTTTGATCGTGCAGCATGCGATTAATTGTGCCCGGCACACGTTTTTTCTTTGTCCGTAAAAAAAAAAGAACAAAAATTTACTTTCTGTTCGAACCGATCGTGGTTGATTCGTTAAGAGAAAGAATCGTTCGAACGATTCGACGAGATCGTTCGTGAGGTCTCAAAGTTTGCTCTCGATGTCGTCGGTGACGATGGTAGGATTGGTAGCTGCCCATTTTTCCTTCATAGGCAGCGCCTCCTTCTTGGGTTTGTTCTTGAGACTGTTTATACCGGCGTAATGTTCCTCGATCTCACGGAGAGTACGACCCTCGGTTTCCGGCAGCATAAAGTACAGAATTATTCCACCGAGGAGATTGATAGCAGCGTAGAAGATGAACGTTCCCGAAAGTTCCATTCCGTTCACCATGTAGAGGAACACCTTGTTCGCTATCGACGTGAAGATGTAACCGATCGATGCAGCTACCCCGGTCGCACCTGATCGAACCTACCGAGAAAAAAAGGATTAGTTTCGTTACGCTCTAAATTATTCAATCTAAAAAGATTAAAAAAGGACATAGATAATTGAAGGGTTGTAAAACATGGAGTATCGAAAGAATTAAAGAACGAAAAAGCTTTTCCCCGACTCAACGTACCGCGGCGGGAAAAACCTCCCCTGTGAGTACCCAGGCCAACAGTCTGATGCCAACGTGAGAGAGAAACGCCGAGCCGATGAGAAGTGTCGTCGGTACCCAGGTCCAAGCTTCGGAGTCGATTATCTCACCGTTCAAAAGATACGAATAAACGGCGGTGAGGAAGAAGCAAAGTCCCGTACCGGCGATCGAGAAGAAGGTGATCTTTCGTTTGCCGGTGAAATGAATCGACAATACGCAAGTGAAAGTTCCCACGAATTCGGCAACCCCTAACCAGACTGTAGCGGTGTATTTGTCCATCGGTGCTTTCACGTTCTCGAATATGGAGACCGCGAAGGTCTGCAAAGTCGCTGAACCACCGAAAGCCGCGATGAAGAACGCTATCGTCACGAGAAGAAATGGCTTCGCCACAGATTTCCTGAAGTAAGGCTCCCAAAACTTTTCACCCTTTGTCTCGCCATTGTTACATTTATCCGCAGGTTGCTGTATTATAGTCATTATAATTTTCAACTCGTCTCGCACGTAAGACGGGCCTACCCAACCACGAAGAAAACGAAGAGCTTTCTCAGCTTCCTTGATACGTCCTTTGCCTGGAAAATGTATAAATGATGCATTAGATGCAAACATTGTTTGAAATCATAAAAATGATAAAAAATACAATTTAACGAAAAATTTGAGAATTTTTAGGGTGGGTTTTGTTTTGTATGTTTTTTTTCGTTATGATAATCACCTGCTAGCCAATAAGGGCTCTCGGGAACGAGCGATAGGGCAATGGCGCAGATTAGAGGAAACGCGAGATTCATCAGAGCGACTTGTCTCCATTCGGCCCATTTTCCAGCTAATAATTGCGTGAAAACACCGAGTATTACGGACATCGTCGAGGTCGCGGATAATAATCCTCGAAGATGGGGTTGGGTGACTTCGGCAACGTAGGTCAAGACAGGTCCTTCGATCAGACCACCGGTGAGTCCCGTCAGTGCCAGTGCTATGTAAAGCATCACTGGCCCTGTTGCGTAATAAAAAAGAAGCCACGCGGTGATGAACGGCACGTTCGCAATGAACATCGAACGTTTTCTTCCAACGATCTGCGATATCGGACCGCTTACGAGGCATCCCAGTGGCACGGCGAAAAGATTTATGCTACCTGTTGAAAATATATTCGTGGAATTAATGGAACGTACAAAATCGATATTACGTCGATGAAATTAATAAGATATACAATTATTTTGTATTATTTAATTATTAATCATTTATATTATTAATCATTTTATATATATAATGATTTATTACTAATTATTTGATCGATAAAAAAAATGATTCAGACTGGAAAATCAAGTCGAAACTAACTTATCCACGTGATGTCGTCGAGCGTAACCGGTACATCGGGATTTTCCTTCAGCAATGCCGGAAGTAGAATCGTAGGAAATCCGAGCGTCGAGCCAAAAGTAATGAGAAGAAGATTCTTCGCGCTCACCGCGCATACTTGAGGAATACTTTGCCTCAGTCGCGATATCGGCGCCAATTCGGACGTGCAGCCGTTTAACTCGGTAGGTGACAATTTTCTAGCGTTGCTGAAATTTTTTCGAAATAATTAGAGGCTGTTTCAAGGCCGTGACTATTTATGCGACGAAGCGAGTCTAACGAAACTCGCCCAAGAATACAATTAACGTAATCTTCCACGGTGAGAATATTGCGTGCGAAATAAGCTGGAATTCCACGAGTTTAAGTGTTTATGGAAATATTATGCAATATTTATGGTCTGAAACTCTGTAGTTATGTGCTCAAAGATTTTTATCGATTTTATGAGTCAGATAAACAGTGAGAAAGAGAAAATGGGAGATAGAGAATTATTTATTATTTTTATCTCGTACATTTTTGCTATAGGAAAAAATTTCCAACCTGCAGATCCGCCACTAAATCATCGATTCGTATTAATTAATTAATTTTCTTACTCATCGATTAAATACAAAATTTCATTTGATCGAATAATAAGTATTTATTAAAATCACAAAAAATTACAAATTCACGTTTTTTCCATCGCGTGAAAATGACGAAAAGAAATTTCAAGTAGTTCTTCGATTCGAAACTCGTTCATCTCACGAACTTTCTAAATAAATATACGACAAGAATTCGACATTTTCACGAGAGACGTACAAAGGAACGTATTGTAGGAAAACAAAAAAAAACACGTGACAAAGAGTCGAAAGAAAGTATGTCGGATGGAAAAAAGTGGAATTTTCCTCGTTGCATCCGTTGTTATGTAGCATCGTGAAAGAATTGTACGTTCTGGGTACGGATGAAACTTTTCCACGACAGACGACGCGAGAACGGTGACGGAGAGTGAACGGACGAGGGAGCGGTGTAACGCGGCAAAAAGTGCTTTAGGCATCTCACCTTCACCTACATTCACCTCCTGAACGAACTCCATGCTCCCTCGTACATATACAGGGTGAATTCCGTAAGGTTTCTCAAACGGGATTTTGGTGCAGATGGGATCATAACAAACAAAAGTTGCAAATATACATTAGGGATATTTTTAATAGTTTACGAGATATGAATATTTAAAGTTGATCCAATCAGAGCGCGCCGAGAGGCGTTGGAGCCGCCCACTCTCCGCCCTAGCCGTAGATATAGCACAGTTTAGGGCGTTACATTTGGGATTGCAAAATTCAGAGCAGTCAATTATTATTATTTTATTACGCAGTCATTTTTATTTGTCTGGCATTGACTGCTCTGAATTTTGCTGAACGCGCCAACTCTGATTGGATCAACTTTAAATATTCATATCTCGTAAACTATTAAAAATATGCCTAATGTATATTTGCAACTTTTGTTTGTAATGATCCCATCTGCACTAAAATCCCGTTTGAGAAACCTTACGGAATTCACCCTGTATATAAACGAGCGAGCATTAACACAAAGAAGGATCGTACGAGCGATCGGCAAGTGTACGAGTTATCGTCCGAGGTCGAAGTACCGAGTAAAAGGACCGTAATTCGAGGAACTCGTTTTCGACCATATTCCCATCGTTAAATCCGTACCGAACGACCAGCGACCGAGTCATTGACACAGTTAGGGCCCTAACAGAATCGGCAAACGCGTTACGCAATTTTACAACACTCCTCCCCATAGTTTATTTTATTTCTAGCCGGAAATACACGTCGCGCATTTATTTTCCGTTCACGAAGTCAGTTAAGTTTGACTCGCGAACGAGTTGATCGACGATGCGATAGACGGACTGTGAGAAAAGAATAAAATTGTTTAAATAGACGAACGAACTTTTGACGAATCGTGTTGCGTGAATTTTGAGGGAAGAAAGTAGTGATCGATAGGATTAGATAAATAGGGACTAAATTTGTTTCGAGATGGACGAGGAAAGGGGGGAGAGTGTAATTAGAGAAGTGAGAAGACGTGAATGGCAATCGTCTCATTGTGCAACACTGTGGCATGAAATTTTGGCATTGACTTGCTCAATACGATAAACGCCACTAACAGATCGTCTCGCGCTCGTCCGTTGCAGAGGTCCGACGAGTCGATGCGACGCGCCTTTAGGTACTCGGTGAGTCTATTCAATAATTCTATGGGATAAAAATTTGCCCGGTCGTGCGCAAGAGACGATTTTTCTTGTCGCAATCGTATTTATGTAAGATCGGACGGAGAATTAACCTTGCGAGGTACTTGAGCGTCCGATGGATAAAAATATAGACAATTGGTCGAACGACGAGCGAGATTTAACGCTTGGCGCGAGGGTTTAGAGGTTCGACCTTGGAACGTTTTATCGAAACGATCTCGACCGATTTTTACACGTTTTTGGATAATTATTTTTTTCCGTTGCTTAGATAGCTTGGAGAATTTGTTTGTTAATTTAAAAAAAAGATATTTACATCGATGGAGATTAGATTTTATTTTGAAGTTTTAAAGAAAGATTTTCAGTCGTTTAAGTAGAAAAAGGCGAGTAACCGCTCGGACGTAGTGGAGTCGGATTTTTTTTTAATTTCGCTATGTCCGGTTTCTTTTTTTTCCCTCTCGCTATCCGATCATCACAAAGTCGATAATTATCGTCGTAAATTATTCGACCGGCTGACGAGTGTCAGAAAATAAAATAGGATTATCTAATCGCTAAGGTGATCCCTCCGATCTCGTCGATGTTTAAAAGATGATTATAAATTGGACGATCGTTACTTTGCAGCTCGAGAGATTCTCGAAGCGAATTTAAATTCGCGAAATTCTCGAGATAAATCGAACGATAGGACGAAATCGTAAAATCTTTTTTCAAAATTTTCATTTAATTTTGCGATTAACATTTCGTCTCGTCGTATCGTCGATTCTCAATCGCAAAATTATCTTTCGAATTTGCGAAACGGATAATTGTCCGACTTATCGAGATGCGAAGTAAAAATAAATAGTCGACAATCTCGAAAATTGTATTTTTGTCCAATCTGCCGAAAACTCGTCAATGGCGAACGAGAAAATTATTTAGAAAAATAAATAAGATTCGCGGCAGCGTTGATGCCAATCTAAAGCTCGATTTATCGATCGTCGATAAAAAACGAACGATCGATCGATCCAATGGCTTTGAAATATTGTCGTTCGGTATCGTTCCCCTTAGCCAAACGTGTCGATGAAAATATCCGTTGGAAGAAATCGGCCGAACAACGTCACGAGAAAAGCTTCTTAACGTCGGATAAAAAAGATCTCATTTTTCAATCGATACGAATCGATTTGAGGCGACGAGCTTGAAAATGCAAATATAACGATGCACGATCGTTTATTCCACGGTTACAAGAACGTATTTTATCCGTCTACCCGGTGGTTCGTACATAAGCTCGTTCCTTCTCCCTCGCCCCGATCGTTAATCTCATTTATTGTGTCATAAGCAAGCACAGGCAGACGCAAAATTTCCATTGATTCGACACGCTCGAGCTAAACTTTCGTTGTTATTTTATCGAGGAGGAAAAAAAAGTTTTTTTAAAGCCAGAGAGAAAAGTGATATCCTATATATCGCCGGTGGAATGACGCGGGCAAACATAAACTTCTCGCGATGACGTTGATCCAAGATCGTTAATCCGACTATCGAACGATTACCCGATCGACCGAACGAAAATTCCGTACGAAATAATAATATTCTTCAACATCTTGCGATAACATGCGCGAAAATTTTTTTTCACAACAATTCAAATCCATCATTTCTCGTTCAAATTGTTAAAAAAATTTGTCCCTCGACGATCGGTAATGATTAATAGCAGGGATTTGCATTTAATCGCCATATCGAGAAATTAATAAGGTTACACGGAGCTGAGAACGAGACGAAGAAAAAATAAAGGAACAATTTTTTGTAAACGATTTATTCGTCGAAAACAAAATTAGCCTTGAGATCGTTAATAAAACGTTATTTAACATTGGGACAATTATTTCGCAGCGATGTCGATCGAATTCGTCGATTCAATGTTTTTGCCCAGTTGAAAGCTTTGGTAATAAAAATAAAATACTTTTTTTTTACTCGATTATATATCACGATGTAATTGATAATATTCGCATTTATTTTTGTTCTCGCGGTAAATTACGGACTTCCCGTGTGAGATTGGAGGAAATTGAAATTCTCGGCGGAGAATTTTGTTCGATAATTTACGTAGATGCGAGAATTCTTCGGAGATGCATTTATTAAGCGAATATTTAAAAATTGATCCAGACCGACCGCGCCTTAATTACCAGAATTACGAATACGAAGATTACGAGGAAGCGTTCGGATTAAAGAGAATAAATAATTGTTATTTTTGTTTCCAGTCGAACGTGTACGAGACTGCTTACATAACTTCTCGTAAGAGAATTAAAGTTCGCGCGTGACTCGTACGTATTATCGTATCGCGAGGTGCGAATTGTGATCAATTCAGAACGCGCGTAGGCAGGAGAATTAAAAGCGACTGGACCAGCCGGAGACGATGTCCAGCAGCCTCTCTCTCTCTCTCTTTCCCTTACGACCCTTGCCAACTCGCTAAAAACAATCATTAAAGCTTCATCGAGTTCGATGGGACTCGATAGTTACGTGTGTGAAACTGGTCGTCAAAGGTTCAACGACCTTGGCGATAGCGACGATTCTCCCGTTACAAATCTGATGGGAAATGAATTTTTTTAAAAAGAATTTTTGAATTTCCCGCCATAAATTAGAATTCGTTAAAATCTCAGGTTTTCTAGTGTTTCGTCGCCCGAGGGTCACGGGTCGTCGACCGTTTAAACTCGTGATTCCTCGAATCGATTAAAAACCACAAGTTTTTATAGGAAATAAAAATCTAATGATATTCATGCAAATTTGAGAATTTTATAAATACAGGAAATATTACGTTTAGCTAGGGAACAAAAATATGAAAATAACGAGGCTTTGTTATTTTTGCAATACGATCCTCGATCAACATCGATATTAATCGTATCGTTGGGGAATGCGTAAAAAAAAACAAAAAGAAAAAACGAAATCGTCCCTGAATAATTCTTCCGCGCTCTACGAACAAGATCGTGTCATCTACCGCGGCGATCTTTCATTTTTTTCGAGATAAGACCCGAGGAGCGAAAAAAACAAATAATTTCGTACAAATCAAATGTTGCTCGTGATCGATGACTTTTATCAGATTTGGATAAATTATTGTTATCATCGAGTGTTATGATTCAGTCGGTAAAAATATTTCTGAATATTTCTGACACCAAGATAGTCAAAATGATACGTGATTTCGATACGATGTTTATGTTTCTCCGATCGAGACAAACACGAAATTACTACACTTTCGACTATTTATTGTTTTTCAATAGTTGAATTTTTTTTCGTTTCGTCGCTCGACGTACCAAACGATACGAATAAGTTAGAGCCTTTGGTTTACACCCATAGGCAACTTTCACTCGTCTCGACGCGACTGTAGAGTTCGCTTCCTCGTCGGTCTCGTGAAAATTACGATATTGCGTTTACTACGTACGCTAGAACTAACGATTATCCGCCGATTAGCAAATTCTTCGACCGTCCCTTTATTCCCAACACACAAACTTGCCTTTCGTTTAAACGCAAACAAAAAAATCAAGAATAAAGCGCACGATAATTTTTACAATTTCCTATTTATCCCATTTTTTGTTTGAAGATTATAAAAATTTATGCGCTATTTTTTTTATTTATAAATATTTGTACGACCGAAATTTCCGAAGAGCGAGTATTGGACGGATCAGACAAGTATTCGTTTTTTTCCTTTACCGCTGATCTGTGTAAATTTGTTATCGCTTTTTAATTTTTTTTATTTTTATGTTTTACTACCGGCCGACCGTCGTAAGTCCCGTTGAACGCAACGCGACGGAAGAGCGTAGCGCGCTAGATAAATTGCGACACGGTTTACCGATCGCGTATCCGAGTTGGATTAAAATACGAAATGTTCCTAAGTCCATGGGACTTATCGTCGGTGGCGGCGACGTTTGTATAAGATTCAAGGTATTTACTTTGTGTCTAGAAAACTTTGTAAAGCCACTAGGCTTTCCAAAATAAATGCGCTCTTCGACGAGACTTTGAGACAAAAACAAAACTGCAGTGCGTTGTTGATATTTTGTTTTGTTTGGAATGTAACATTTATTCGAGGAACTCGTAGAGATAATTTTTCAAAGATACCTCGCAGAGTCGGTGGGATGTTCCACGATCGTCATTCTGGTCCGAGGAAAGTTCTTCGTGAATGGAAAATTTCGATTTTTGTCGAATTTCGACCAGCGATTACGACCCAATTTTACTCGTAAACACTCTTCACTCTTCCCACTCGTCGTTCTCCACTATCAAATCTTCATCCTCACTTTATTCCAAGATTCTTCTTCCACGAGAATCGAACGATCTTTCTCTCGATTTATTTTTTCTCTTTTCTTTCGTTTTCTCTTAATTTATATTTTTTTTACAACAGTTTCCGTTAGATCGCGTTTCATTATCGTTTACTGCCTGTACATCGAAGGTCTCAGGCTGTAGAAAATTTATGGATCGTTCGAGGACAATGATTAAATAAATTAAAACAAGAAAACGAAGGACTCGTTGCTTTTCAAATGTCGCGAAAATAAAGAAACGTAACAATGATTTTTCAATGTCTTTTTGCCATTCGTCGAAACTCGATCGATATGAAATTTTGATTAAAACTTTTTAAAAAATGTGTATGTTCGTGGGTATTTTTTGTTTCGTTTGTTTTTGTTATATATCGTTGGATGAATTTTTGTAAATAATTTCTCGCGAACGTAGACAGACACCGTTGGGTGTTTTCTCCGCGACAACTGCCAACGAGAACTGGCACCTGATATCTCTACCAGGCTGGTGAACCGAAAGTTACCGGCATTTGTACTTTCCGCATTTCCCTCCCTCCAGGATCTCGACGTCTCCCTCTCTGTCACACGAGATTTCATATTCGCTCGGTTTGTCGCACTCGTACCTACGAGACTTTGATTCGTTCTTATTCGATAATTACTTAGCGCTTTACGTGACGTCAAATTCAATCGTTATTACAATATTTTTGTTATTGTTTTTTATCTTAGCGAGAAAAACACTGCGTGATTAAATTTTTTTCTGACTGATCGAAGTCGTTGATCCTGTCTGGCGTTTGACAAGAAAAAAAGTAACGCAACGTTTCGAGGATCGTTCGACGGACGGAAAAATATGTTTCGTTGCATTTCTTTCTTTTTTTTTCTTTAATCGGGATCAAGATTGGGCCGAACGTCGATTAACTTTGGCGAATGTTGAGAGTAGAAAATTTTCCTCGTTTCTCGTGTCAACGATACAAGTTTACGTAGTATCTTCCGGCTGATAAGTACTTTTGGTTTGACTGATAAGGAAGAAAAATTGTATATTCGTTCTTCGATCCTAAATGTACGGTTCGATTGCTCGATATTTTAATTCGATTAACGATGCACGTTGAATTTTGATCGATCGCTTCCACCTCCATAATAATCACTTGACGATTCGATCGACGATTTCAACGGCGAATCACTCGACACAAATCATGCCCTTGGATACAATTCCGGGACATTCTTCTTCGCTTCGATAATCATTTTCTTAATCATTTCATGAGTGTCATATCAATAAATAATACGATACGAGATTTATTCTCGTTCGTCCCGGAACATTTATCGTAACGAATGAGAATGAATGTTATCGCAAATTAGAGTCGAGTCGGAAACGATCGAGATTTACCATCTTCTTCAAATTTCTACCTTTCATTATCATCCAGACTCATCGTGATTGGAGATAATTGCGTGTGTCATATTAGAATATCAAAGTATCGATCGTTATCCGCAAGATGGGCAATACATTTTGTTTTTATCGCGTCAGATTGGATGAAAAGTCTGCGTCGCGTCGTCGTACGTCGTATTCTCTTCGTTGCATTTCCTCCAATGTTTTTATTTCGGTAAGAAAGATCGATAAATCATCTCCTATCAAGAATTTTTGATCCGATTGTTTCTCGGTATAAATCTGGGTTCGAATATTTTACGATTTAAATAATCGTTCGACGTGAGAACGTAATTACTTTCACGCCTGTTCGAAAAAAAATGCGCAGGAACTTGAAAATCAATCGATCGCTTTATCAAACATGATAATTTATTCATAATCGTAATTTGACCTCGAAACATATTCGTATTATCCAAATGTATTTTACACAATAAATATCTTTAAAAAAAAAGAGAAAAAAAATAACTATCGAGGTTTCCTCGACGCATACGCGTACCAATCAATGGCACATTTTATAATCGCCCCGTCCATTATTTCTCTCTTCGTTCTCCGTGATAACTCTACCGCATTACCGAGTACGATTCTTCGAGATGTACTTGCACTTTGGTTAAGAAAAATATAATTCTATGCATATCGCGATAGTATAAAATATCTCGATGTGTTGAGTGTCGAATTGTTATTCTTTCTTTTTTTTCACCCAACCGGAATACGGGGGGGGGGGGGACAACGACAATTGTTGAATGACAAATTTTATTCATACATTCAGTCTAATTTTCGACGCTTCGATTCGCGACAACGTCAAACGCGTATCTCTAGAAAAATATATATTCGGTATTCGTCGATGATAAAAAGAAGAAAAAGAAAAAAAAACATAAACATTTTAGCCCCCGTGGCATTTCTCACTTCGCGATTGCAGAGCTCGTTACGAATAACTCACATGCTGCTCAAAGTTGGACGTGAGATATTCGTAATCGATAATTTTTACGTTTAGCTACCAAACGATGTGAATTAAACTTAAAGCGTGTATAAAGCCATAAATCAACAAGCGCCTGTGTCAAACGCCATTAACAAAGAAGAAAAATTATAATTAAATCCATGCTAATCATCAGTTATTACGGGAAATCCCGTTATTTTGTTCAAAGCGATTGTATGAAGAGGAAAAAAAATAGGAATTAAAAAATAGTCTATTTACACGGCACGGGATAAGAAGTAATTAAGATCGGACGCGGTAAAGGCACTCTCGATTCCATATAAATTCGCGCGAGTCCGCATCGTTAAACGATAACGCAATAATCGTTCCTTTTTTCCCACGATGCCCCAGGTTTCGCTTCATATTCATTCCGTTTGATTAACGTTTTTGTTTTACGTATATATTCGTTATATGTATATGCGATACATAAATAGAATTTCTATGATAAAAAAAACCTTCGACGGTCGTTGGTCGATCGGGATCTACCGAACGACCGCGTAACTTGTGACTCCTCGAGATTTTTTTTTTCTTTCTTATTTGTAACAGTACGAAGAATAACGTGAATGAAATATTTCGCGACTATGTAACGGCAACGTTTCAAGTCCATGCAGAGACAGAGTCACACACGTACACAGAATGGATCATACACGCGCAAACACACACGCACACACACACATACTCGCAAGCAGGTATATATGCACAGCCATACGACCGAAGAGTTCTAGTCGCCTTTATAGAATATTTCTCCATTATTGTGCTCACAGGTTACGACAACCGGTCAATTTAAACGTCACTGTTCCATATTTTTTCCGCTAGTTTTCCTATTTTCCTTCCTTGAATTTCCCGGGAGAATGAATATTCGTTGAAAGTTTCACGAAGCGAAAATGGCATAAGTGTAAAAAAAAAAAAAAAAAAAAAGTCACACACGGAGTCTCTTCGCTGTAATCTCGTTGCTAATGGGAGATAAACGAAATGCGATTGGACTAAATTATGTACAACACGACGTGTGTATGGAGGAACTCAGTCGAGTTTGTCGGATACCAGAGGAAATCTGACGATCCGCAGTTGGCGGCCAAAGTCGCAGACTATACTGTCTCTAAGTGCGAGCATCTGTTTAACATAAATACTCTCGTCTTTGTGGCCCAATCTTACTTCTCTGACGGGTTCGCCGGTTCTCACGTCCCAGACCACCAATGATCCCTATTTTAAAAATAATTGAATAATCACGGTTAGTTTCACAGTTAGAAAAGCAGATAGGCGACAGTAAGGTAGCGTTAAAATTCGTGATATTCTCACCTGATTGCTCGTAATGAGCAATTGTTGGGTCAACATGACTAATTGAAAACTATAGGCGGTTCTCTGGGCTGGAAGAGAATGCAACAGGTGTCCCTGAAAGCGCTCCCAAACACAAAGTCTCTCGTCAGTCCCGATGCTGATTATGTACGATGCCGAGCACGTTATCGCAGCGACAGCGCCGTCGTGAGCTTGGATGCTGTACATGCACATTCCTGTAAACAATTCGATAAGGAACAATCTCGTAAGATATTCGTTTCTATTAAAACAACGATAACGACGGATGATTGATTTTTACCGGTCGAAAGATCCCACACGCAAAGCAATCCATCGCGAGAGCCACTTCCCGAGGTCATTGGACTGACCCTGTCGATAAACAGGCACGATATAGGACCGCAATGACCGTGTAGAGTGTACAAGGGAAGATGATCCTCTAGTCTGAAAACAAAAATCATGTTAATTCTTCTCCGGATCGTAATAATCGCGTTATTAAGAGCAACGTGGTTAATTTCTAACCTAAACACTTTGAGAGTATGATCTTGGCTTCCTGTGAGCACGCGACCACCCTCGCTATCCAGTACAGTTATGGCTTGCTGATGAGCTCTGTGCGAGCCCTTTTTCAAACATCGTAAGTCCTCCTCGGGCTGCGGTAAATTATTTATGTCCATTGGCGAACCAGCGCTTCCGGTTCTAACGTGAGCTAAAAGTATATAATATCAGTCAGCGTTTTTTCTTCACTTTTCGTGAAACAATCGATGAGATCGAAGTTTCTTACTTCTTCTGCAGGAACTAAAGCCCCAGCCAACCTGATGGCCCTCGCTGTATCTCTCGAGTTCCAGGAAATCCACGGAACCGTTTAATTTGGCCGCTATTACTCGATTGCAGACGAATTTTACTGCCGAAGTTCCGAGACCCGATCCATCGTCGAAGAAACACTGCGATACAAAATCGATCGATTACATTGATATTTTCACGTCTATTCCACCTGATCGATTATCAATTTTTCTTTCCTTTCGACTTACTTTGAAACGTCCCGTCGTGCCTTCCCAGAATTCAAGAGATCCGTTTGCGCAGCCAACGACGATGAGATTCTCTTGATAATCGACGCACCAGATAGGCGATGCATTTTGATTATTCTGCGACGTTTTATAAGTGCAGAGTGAGGTTGCGCTATCCGTCAGTTCGTTACTGTTGAATCGACCAGAGCTCATGCTGAGTCCCTCGGTACTTTCGCACTTTTGCACGTCCTCGATGGATTTACGATGTTCCTCGAAGAGATGCTTGTAGTGCTCACCGTAGTCGAAGCCTTGCTCGTAATTAATTTGTCCCGGTGAATATTTCATCGTCGAAAATCGCGTGTTTATGGAAGACTTCAAGTCCGGTAAATCAAACGTCTGATCGAGACTGCGTCGGAATGACTTTCGCTTTTCCGCACTAAAGTCGTTTATCTGATAGTCGTAATCGAGACAATTCATCGAGTGTCTCTTGCCGCTCGTCGTCTCTCGCGATATTCTGTGATAACCAGCGGACAAAGGTGATGATTTTTGTCTCTGCGAGGCCGGTGACGAGTTTTGCAAACCGTAAGAACTCGCGGTTTCCATCTCACCGCGGGACGGTGGTGAACCGCTCTCGTAATCGGACATGAGCTCATCGGGATCGGGCGTACTGCTCGTCAGATCTCTCTGAACGCTGCTGAAGAATTTTTTTCTGTCTATGTGCGTTATCATCTCGCCGGTTAACGAATCCCATACCCTGATGTGACCGGCCAGACACGTGCTCGCGATCGTATTTCCATCTGTCGCAATGCACTCGACTTCCTGCGTGTGACCCTCGAGAACGAGTGGCAAAGTTTCTAATACGAGCTGCGTCGAGGAATCCTGGATTTTTTCTTGCTGATGCCAACTAGCTCGCCACTCGGCGTAATTCCTGGTACACACGCAACGATAAAGAACGACCATCGTATAAGCCACCACTATCACGCTTATCAGACAGAGAAGAGCTGCCAAAAATATTTCCATCGGGCTCGAAGGTACGAACGGCGCGTTTGTGTTAAAACCACGAGCCTCCGACCTCGTCGGTACTTCCATATCTGCAACGATAGAGTCGGTGCGAATCGTTCGATTAGTCATTCAAACATAAACGCTTTCCCGATTCAATGAGCTCGGTGTAATTTATTATACAATTTTCTTTTTTTTTCTTTTTCGTTTCTCATTGCACATTTTACGAAAGACATGAACGTCATTGACGCTTGCATAATACTTAGCGACAGACCTGAAAAGTCCAATGGGTCAAGAGCAGCGGTGGCGAAACTCTGCCATTGGAATAGCTGCACGTCATTTGGATTGCTGATTTGCCTGACCAACTGAGGGCTGAATGCATGGGAGACTTTTATAGCCGGTAGTATCGTGATGTGCTCGCCGGCTACCGATATATTGTACATCGTGAGAATAGACGACCAGTGATACAGGGACAAGCGATTCCATGGTGGAAAATCTACCGGTCGCAATTTGTTCAGTTCCTCGGTTATGTTGTTCGTGACAGGAGGCTGCGATAAGTTAAAACTCCTTCGATTAATGGGGATTATAACTTTGATTCGAAAATGGGGAAGAAATAACGCAAATGTTAAAATGTTAGCATCTTCAAATGACTTTTGACAATATTGTTTATCCTCGATTGAAGAATTTCAAAAAGATTTTAAACCTTACCTCATCATTAGGAATATTGGGCAATCCTGTTGACGTCTGAATCGTCAGGGGTTTGACGGTGCTGAGTCCAACGTAAGACTTTAGTGCTTGAGGTCTCTCTATGCTGTATCCATCGATTTCCGTGTCGGGTTTGAGAGTGTCGCTCAAGTGTATGAGATGCTCGATGATACCGGAATTATATATAATCATGCTTATCCAAACGACCATCCACACCATAAAAGCACGCTGGAAAATTCTCGTTCTTGCCCAAAAATGTACGAGCCTCAGACGTTTTGGGGTTTTAACAAGATTTTGGGTATTTTGCGTGTTAGGAGCAATTACGTTCGTCGGACCGGCCGACAGACCGTTCAGTCTTGGATGTGATTTTGATCGAAATATATTAGGCTTTTTGTTCGAAACCGTAGTCGTAAATTGTTGTTTGCGAGTCGACGGGATGTTGGTCAGATGAAATTTCGAACTATCGCTCGACAGTTCCATTCTACGAATGTCGACACCGAGAATCGTCGAGAAGAAGACCATTTGCAGGAAAAAATCATTGAGTAGACCGACGATGGCGAATATACAAAATTCTTGAATCGCCGGAACGAAGGTGAACAATCCGATAGTGAGGATCGTCACTTCGGTCAATAGATTCTTCGTAATCGACCAACCCTCCTTAGACATTCCCTGCGCAACACGTATTTTAACATCCAAATGCGCCGGTGTACTGACAACGCTCTTCGTTAATACCAGAACATTTTCCAAACCGACGATCACAACGAGATACGGAAAAACTTCTTTGCTGCTCAGACTTAGCGTTAGTCCAAAGAAAAAGCAAACACCCACGGTCATCGCGAGTGAGGATATGACGGTGAAACTCGCGCTAAAAGCCATACCGACTTTGGACTTTATAAGCTCGATTTTACGTACGGAAAAGTAAACGTAGAAAAATAGAGCCACGAACGTCATAGTCAATGGAAAAAAATCGCTGTAATTGAATTCACCGGGATAAAAAATATGCAGCGTCTCGTTGTTCGTCACAGCTTGTGGCGCGTTTCTGTCCTGAGGCTGGTGAAGAGAGTAGTAAGTGGTCAATCGATGTTTCAAACCACTTATGAATCTACGGCAGAAATAACAAATATTCATCGTATCGCCTGGAAAGCCAATTTGAATTAACGTACTTTGTAGATGAAAAAAAAAAGAAAAAGAAGAACTCTCCTGACCTTGGATCGTACTCCTTCAGAAATATCGTCACGGCATATTGCAAAATTCTCTGACGAACCCGAACGGGATATCTCTTTACACCAGTTTCTTTGAGACTCATGCCAAATACCATCTCAGCAAGGCTTATTTTGCCCTTTTGTAGACTCTGTCAAAGTGGAATAATTACATTTAAGTTTGCCAAAGATTCATCTCTTGTCATCGTACGAAATGGATCGGCAAACAAATTTGTCCTTGCGGTCTCGAACGTACGTTCCATTGACTCAACGTTCAGGCTCATTTGAATATTTCTGCATTCAATTAATAAGACAAACACGAGCTCCACTCGAGGTTGTACGACAAGGACTTAAGGTCGGAATGAAAAGTAAGATTTTTTAGAAAATTGTCTCACCTGATATGAGAAAATTGTTCCAAGGAGGTCTGTGTCTTGATTGTATATCTCGATACTCTGCTGCCATAAATTTGCCGGCGATAGCACGAGACAGTTGTACTCCGGTAGAATTTCTGGTTTTTTTAAATTTCTTTTTTTCACCGCCTCGATGTGAAGGCACACTTGACCAAGAGTTTTTAATCTGACAAAGAAAAGAGGTACCATTAAAATTGATGCGAAAGAGAATATTGGTCGACTTGAACTTTCCAATTTTTATACTCACGTTTCTGGATCCTGATAATTCTGTATGATTTCTAGGAGGTTGAAAACTTCGTAGAGAGGACCTCGAAAAGCATCTGAGAGAGCGAGATCCTCTGCCCATGGTACTACACCTACTCTCAGGACGACTTGCTGGATAAAAAGAGCCGGACTGTCCGATCCATTGACCGGTACGATGGTGTGATTGATCACGGTACGAGGCGCATTGCCAGGCATCGGCAGATTCACCAGAGGAGAGCTGAATATACAAACATTATGATAATAATTTTGTTCTCGTATGAAAAAGTTGCCAAGAACGTAGTGAGATTATTATCGTTCACTGACCAACATAGCAGCACCACCGATATTGCCAGAGAAATAACCGCTACAGGGTGAGACGAGCAAAACAGGCCATGGGCATAATAGAGCCCTGCAACTCTGTCTGGCAAACTTCGGGACATTTCACCTTAAGGCCACGTCACCAACATCTCTTGTTTCTCCCAAGATCTAAAAAACATTGCAACTTTATTGATAAACTTTTCAATCGTTTGCGGTAAATAGTGAATAAATGATTCAGGATTGGGAATTCAGGGGAGTTGGACTCTGCGAGTGGAAGAAGAATAGGCGTCGATATAATATTTATATTTCAAGACAAATTTGCAAACCTATTTTATTGATAAGACGGAACATTCTGGAATACAAGCACGAGATTTAGAAATTTGAATTTTGTAACCGTACAAAATCTTATAACATAATATAAGATAGATTCTGACAGATGCTTGGAGTAAAAAAATCAATTGCCCGTGCACCTCTAGCATCTCCCAAGTTATATAAGCAGAGACGTAACAGTGGTTATTCCGCTGTCAGTCATGCATACGCAATGTAATTAGATGAATGTATTACGGATAAATGAGATACGATTGGCAGCGAAACTGCAAGCTTGTACCAGCTCCATTATTGTTTTATTCGTCATTGTGATTTATCCGCCAAATACGTCACAGAGACATCGTAAAAAAGACTATAATTCGAAGAAGATACGAAAAAAGACAAAAACGTATAAATGGAAAACCGATAAGAGTCAGACACGCTCGTCGAATGTGGCTGCTAATTCGAAAGTCTGAGCAAATAGCCTCCGTTGACTCAACCTCTGTTTTTGGCAGCGAAGAAAGAAAAACAATACTGTCACTTTGCACAGTGCATTCTGATTAAACTCTGACATTGCACAATGCGGTGGTATTGCTTTCATGATTAATTAATTCCAATGTTCATATATATCGCCGGACATGTGGTTGATCATGAACTAATCGATCGAGCGTCTTACAAGTTAGGATAGGAAGGAACCGATACTAGTGAAAAGCATGTGTCGTCAGTTTTCGTATCACACGACGAAAAATTGCGAAACGATATTTTACGAAAAAATTTCGTAATAAAGTATATATTTGATTTCTCCGTTCGTTGTTTCAGATAACAAGCAGCTATAACCGGGGAGCTAAAAAATACCAAGTAGCCGATGAGAAAAATACGACGAAGGTGCGCGAACGAACGAGAGTAGCAGCAAGCGAGTCGAATGAAACGTGTCTGGAAGATGATGTAGAAGAAACGAATTAGCCAGAGGAGTCCTTAATCGCTGATTCAATCCCAATTGGAGCCAATAAGAGCGTCAAACGAATTGATAAACTCGACACGATGGGAAAGAGACCTCTTCGGAAGATTCGTTCGTTAAAGAAGCCTCTTTTTTTTTTATACGTACCTCATTAACGCAGCATCGATCGAAGTTTCTTCGCTCACGCAAAAAACGAAGACAATCGCCTATCAAGAGCAACGCACGAGAGTGAGAGAGTTGCGTGTGTGTCGCAACCACGTATTTTGTTTTAATTTCCAATGGCGATAAGAGAGGAAGATCGTGAACGGTACAGCAAAAATAACCTCTCGGCCACACACAAGCACACAGAGGGACGATCAAAGCCGAGTGACGAATACTGCGTGAACGTATGAGACGAGCAGCAAGTGGCAATGCCGATGGAGAAACGAAACTGGCAGCGAGCATACGTATTTCGAGGTTATGCACTGTAAAACCTCGGCGGAGTTGCGTCGCTCGCTCGGAGACCGCACAGTACAGTACCCGCAACAGACACACACACACACACACACACACACACGGAGGCACAGGCGGTCAAAGGGTCTCTCGGTCGAGATTCCACGATATCGAACTTCTTTTCGGCGATCAAACACTCCCTGATTAACGCTGAACTTCACAGATCACAAACAGACACGTGCGTTCTGCCGATATAAGACGTAAGATGCAATTATCCTCGTTATTTTTCTTTCGTTTTCTCGGTCGCGAATAAGCGCGCTTTTTTACAATATCGCACGGCAAGTACATACACTCTTATCACCGTTTCGCATGGGAGGGTGATCGCAAGTACGTAGTACGACGGATGAACACGCGCGTCCCGATCGAGAGTGCACTGCCCGGTTCAATTTAACTCGCGACACTCGCGAGTCGTCAAGAGCCGCGGTATATTGTCGCGAGAAAGAACGAGAGACTGGCAAAAGTTGAGAGACTCGTAGTATACGACGTAGGAGGAAAAGGAGAGCGATAGAGAGGGAAGGAGGACAAGAGCAACATAGATACGAACGCATACAACGAGACTAACTTTATTTTTAAACGCTCCGGTCGAGCCTCCGCCAGACATCCAATCGCAGGTGTTTGACTCTCTCCGACAACCATAACCACAAATCGCAACACTTTGTGTCTGTTTGTACGTGTGCGCGTGCGTGTGTTGCGCGTCGGAAAGAAGTCGCACTGTACACGTGGTGGAAATTGCACTTTACTATGGTGCTGCGTTCACCTTCTCGTACCGTATGCGGCGTTCACCGGCTCCCAAACTCGTATGCCCGCGTGTGTATTCTACCCCGGTAAATATACGCAGTATAGACGCGCCACGACATAATAAACGCGATCGGACAGCGTTCGGTAAGTACGGAAACTACTTGACCGACCTACGCAACGATTATACTGTTGATTCGCGAGTTATGTTTTCTTTACATTTGTATACAGCCAGTGAAGGAGACGTAGTCGTAGGCATAACGTGAACATTATTTATTTACGAGTAGCACTTTATAGATGTCTTGCCAAGTAAAAAACGAGCAGCAGGAGATTCAGTTTTTTCACTGTTTAATTAGACAGAAAAAAAGCGAGCACGTGAAGGTGCGTCGTTTGTCGTTAACCTATCTTGTTTTCATACAGATCGACCTTTGACGATTGCTACTACCACTGTATGTCGCAATGCCGCATTATAGTATTGGAGATCAGCTGCAGCGCTTACGGCGACATGCGCATAATGATAGAGTCACGTACACTAATCTCCCATTTTAAATCAGTGAGGCAAGATCTGATATTTTTGTCGTAATGGTTAAACCCACGTTACCTACGACATTGTAATTCTGACGCATCGAACGTCGTTCCCGCATTTATTCATGCATATAAAGTTGCACTTAATCCTAAGCTGAACGAGTTTGCAATTTTTCGTTTTATCAATTTATAAAAAAGAACCACGGATCTCCATTCGATCTTTTATCATTATTTTCTCATCGATATTCGGCCGAAAATTCTGTTCGCTCGAAATGTACTGAACGAAAAGAAAATTCCGCTGAGTCACGGATACCGGATCAAATTTTAATTCGTAGCCTTGTAAAGACGACGCTCCGTTCGATAACACGAGCTTCGAATGGTCGAGGTGAGACGACGACGACGACGACGACGTACACGTTTGTTTCAAAGTCTCTATAATATCCGCGTTATCCGGTTCATTGGTCTATGTGTACATTATTTACAGATTCGACTCATGCGGCCACCTCGTGGCGTTTGCCCAACGGCGTTCAATCGTAAACACATTTCAAAGGAATCGTTTTTATGGCTATGTGGTAATAATAACGATACGACATACGTTATTTCTTCACACGGAACACGATTTTTCTCTTGTATTGAAATAGATCGGAATTCCAGTTTGCAAGTAAACTAAATTCAACGAGGAAATTAGGCAAAAATGCTAAACGAACCTTCGGTTATCGACGCTTTCGGGTATCGCTATTTCATTCACACGCGTCACAGCGCGTATTGTCTATGATCCTCGTACTTATTATCAGTCGGACAAACGCATTACGCGTCTTCGCGCATCTAATTGTATCAATTGCGTAACAAATGGAAATTAGGGACTTAAGGCATGGTCAATGTCAAATCAGGGGGTCAAATGTCTAAGCGTCGACGAAGAGTATGACGTAATTTATGAAGAAGAAAAAAGAAATTCGTCATTAATCTTTGGACATTGCGACGTCGTATCTCACACGGACTTGGAAATAAGATTCGTTAGAAAATGATCAACGGAAGATCTTCGACGAGGCGATGACCCGGTACGTTGGTGATTATTTTATAACGAGCCGAAAGAGGTAAAGTATGCCCCGAGTCGTTTTATTCAACGAATCATCTTTAACCCCTTACCGCGTACGAAATAACGTATGGTTACTTCTTTTTTGTTCAGTATGTTAAAAGATTTTTTAGCCAATTTCTTTGCTTCGCGACAACAAAAAATTCGTAATTTAAAGTTGTTTTATAGAAAAAATCTTTTAACATACTGAACAGTAAAATTAGAAACGTTAGCAAGCATATATGGCTGGTCAAGTTTTTATGCGGTAAGGAAGACAAATACTAGAGGTTTTGACTAAAAGATATTTTTTATTCAATCTCCTTCATAATTCATGCAATAAGGGGTTAATGAAAGTTTTTATGCACATTTCGATGTTTACACGGAACGATTTACGCGACGATCGTCGTCATACTGTCAAAGTGCAGTCGCGAAGAGTTATCGACCGAGTAAAACGAGCGAACTGGGAACTCGAGTGATAGTTCCTACTTCCGCCGAAGCGGTGAAATATCCTTTGGTTCTACAAGTTTTAATTGCACTTTGTGGAATTTGAACGTGATCGACCTCGTCAAGGGGGATAAGGAGAAACGAGGCCCGTCAATCAACGCTACTACTGACGTACATAATAGCGTATTTAAATATTGTTATATCTCAAACGTTTGAAACGAGTCAAAAACAACGAGGCCTTCGGGAATACCAATTTTCTCGTTCTCTTCAATCTCCACGTTCGTACGAACTTTGCATTCGTTGGATATAAAGCGTGTGACGAACTCATCCGATTGGTCGATTACCTTGTGTTGATTAAAATTTCACTCTGTTACAATGTTATAGCAATAAATGTGACCGGACATCGAGTTTGGACGGCTACCTCGCTAACTGGCGCGTCTCTCTTGCCACCTACGGTTCGTATTTCTGGTGGTCACATTTATGACATGCGTCATAGAAGAGAGCGACGGATGGATCAAAGGATGAAGCCAGATTTCCATATATCTTCAAAAAAAAAAAAGAATGCGACTACAAATTATTCGCACAGTGTGACATACACGTGCGTAAATTCACGTTGTACCTACCAGAAACTTTAAATGCGTTTTTCTCGAAACTATGTTTTTAGACAGGGTTTAAAAACATTCTCTATTATATCTATATTCATACATATATTTATATATATGTATATATTTATTCTGCAGAAGAAGAGTAAGTTCGGAAACATTGTGAATTTTTGTCAAAATGTTTGAATTTATTTCAAACGCTAAGTTCAAAAAATCATTGCACTGCTCAGAATTTCATGTGGTTTGGATCACGTATCAAGAAAGACTTGTACTTTTAGAAAGGAAGGTTTAAAAAATGCATTTTTTTACTCTGGAATATGTCGAACCTCCTTAATTCGATTGTAAAGCAGACTGTAGAGGCGCTGCGAAACGTAGGTAAAGGGATGTAGGAGCACTTGTCGTTCGGGGATCCGAGCTTTGTTGAAAATTTAATTATCACGAGAGAGAGTAGCTTCCCTAAAACCATTATTATACGTAATAGTAGCCCTCCCATCATCGATTCTCGCCGTTCTAGTGATATTCAAAAGTCGGTGGATCAAAGGCACTCACACGCACACGTGGACTCTGGGGCCATTATCGATAATTCATTGCGCCATATCGATAAACGCTCAGGGGCCTATCCCTCGCGTATTTTCCATGTCTCTATCGATATTTCGAAACGAATTGCCCGATGAAAATAACGTGCGAATTAATTACACCGCACGATTTCCAACCGACTCGACGAGAGTATGGTGTTGGTCGAACGATCGAAAGTGCATTTAACTCGGGCTATTGCACTGTTATTGAACGATGTAAACTACGCTTATCGGAAACCGGGCATCCTGCCATCGTGTTTCGGTGTCAGGGTCGATAAATAATTGTTAAGACCCCGTACGTAAAATACGACCTTGTTATCTTTATTTTTCTTTTCATTTACCTTTTTCTTTTTCTTTTTTTTCTTCTTTCTTTTCTTTCTCGCCCTTCGTTTCTTTTTAATAAATATGATGTTACATCGTAACGTAAGGAATATCGTATAATAATCGTAATTTCTAGTTCTCGTTCTGACCACGAACGATCGGAAGTGTCAAAGTTCTAGGATCAGCGATGATCGTCCGAAGCCAGATAGAAATATATATATATATGCATATATAAGGATGTATATATATACATATATTTGTTTTTTAAAAGTATACATAATATGTATATTAGATTTATATAAATCTCATTTTCTCTTCATTTCCTAGAGACAGCACAAACACAAAGTATGGTACATCATCGTTACAGCGTTTTTTTGTCCGTCGTGTTTTACGTACAACCACGTTCACTTAATTTCATGTTTTTTTCTTTCTTTCTTTATAGTTCGTTTCTTCTTCTTTTTCTTTTCGCTGTGTACTTTATTCTCTCGTGGCAAGAATATCAGGATACAATATTATTTCCATTTCTAATATATATATATATATCCCTCTAGAGACGCTCGTAAGAAAATCTATTGGCAAGATTATCATTCAGCCACGTTATATTATACATATATATTCCTCTCTCTCTCTCTCTTTTTCACATCATACACTTAAGATATTTTTTTCTAATAATTCTCGGAAAACGGGGAAATTGTCGTATTTCCGAGAAATAGGAATTTTGATTAAAACATGCTTTTCGACGTGGCACTCGCGTCGTTTAGTCTTGAATTACAATGTCGATTTCGCGCGTAAAGTAAATTTTTCTTTTTTTCATTTTTTTTCATTTTTTTTCTTTTAAGTACTCGTTTTATATCTACAAGAGTCGAATAGTCGCGGGGTTCGTGATCGAGATTATACACCTACGCGCGCAAAAACTCATGGAGCGAATATTAATAAAATAGATGCAAGCCCGCGGACGTGAACCAAAGCTTTTGCATTTGCTTTTTTGGATTTTTTTTTCTCTTCTTTTTGCGTTTACTTTTTTCGAGCAAAATCTCGCGTGACCCGGGACGATTTTGAGCGTGTAAATACGCGAACTAGAATATCGATATTTCTCGGTGGTATTCGACGAGAAACGGTGTGTTTCGCGTCGCGTGACCGTCGTTACTACGACCAGCTCGGGTTTTACACGCTCCAGGGCGAGGGAAGGGGGTGGAATTTTCATTTTTTTTCTAAAATATTACACCTATCGTCGTGCACGTGCTCTCATTCCTTTGTGTACAAATACGTCGTGGCACGATGCATTTCGCTTATGAATCTTGGCGCGCCGAAAAAATTCTGTAGCAGCTAGAAAGAAGATAACAAAAAAGAAAGAAAAAGAATCCTTTCGCAAAAATACAAATATACCAACTATCGAATATGAACTTTTTCGGTCTCGCGCTTTGAATTTTTTAAAAAACGTTGCCGTGCAAATTATCAAACACTCGATTCGCGCGTGGAAAATGAGATTATCGTCATTATACATAATTCATTCTAGTATTTACAGCGTAAACAATTACGCGAATTCTTTTTTCGTTTTCTTTTTTTCGTTTGTTTTTTCGTCCGTTGGGATTTTCGTCCAACGATTTAAAACGTTCCCGTGGTAGTGTTCGCGCGGCGCTACGGGCAAACGCGCGCGTCGATAGAATATTTTACAATTAGCATAGTGCCGGATCGACCGAGGATTGGAAGAACATTTGTATATTTTTTTATTTTTTTTTCTCTCTGTCTCTCGCGAAAATCGCTAAGGTTTGTGTCTTGCGATTTTTTTTTCTTGTACACTTTTCGTATCGCACCAGTGTTTCAATTTCGACAAATATGTTCGGGCGAGCAGCACTAAGTTATACAAACGAAATTATGTACACGATGCTCCACCATGAAGTGGCACATATTATCTCTGTTTAATCGTTTCTTTTTTTCAGCACTCTTTAGCGTCTAAATGCGTGCACGATCACGATTAATTTCTTTTTTTCTTTACTAATCAACTCCTCCCTTTTCACTCGAATATACAATAATGTTTTTATTCGTTTGTGTTTTTTTCGTTTTTTTTTACCGTTTTTCATTTTTCTTTGGGAAGAATGAGGAAACCATGAAAAATCGATGAAAAACGAGAAAGAACGAGGAGTGAAGAAGAGGAACGTCGTAACTACAATTTAATAAAAACAGAGATCGTTAATTTTAAGAACGCGAAGACAGAGAGGAGTTTCGTCAGAGTCGAAAGTGGGACGTACGAAAATAGGTATGTGATTTGCATCATCTTTTTTCCCAGATTAAAAATTATTCCAATAATTTTAGCGTGTATACAGCAACGTGGTATTCCGAGACTGATATGTACAATGAAAGTCTGTTCTCTAACGCTCTCGTTCGTCGTTTATTTCGTGCATGATAACGCTCCTTTAATCATTTATCGATTAATTATCCATTCGCATTTAGTGTACTTCCTTCGTTCGAATCACTCGATCGTGTATTATTTATTCTCTTGCACGTATTCCGACTCAGTGAAGAAAGTGTACGTTGTAAGTTTCTATCTCCATCGTTTTAACACTGATATCTTGCATTCCATTTTTCAAATGTTCCTTCGTTCTCGTGCCCGTCAACGAGGTCTTGGTTACGTTCAATTTATCGAGCTTGAAGAACGTAGTACCGCTGCTCAATCGATCGTTAAGGGGACAATGTTTAATCGCAACGTCCGCACCGACGGTACAACTGTAGCCTTGTCTGTGAAGCACCATGAGTGCGCTATTAATGGGAAAATGGGATAGCTTCTGATCGTGATTAGTTCGTAGATTCATAAGATGAAGATCACAGGGAAAGCTCTGAGTGACCAATTTAATCTCCGGATTGAGCGTAACTTCGCTGTCGGTACCATCGACGACGAACATATTAACGGGATAGTTGAGAGCGTTGCTAAGCTGATTGGCGAACAAGGACGGTTTGGAAAAATGATCGGCCTCGCCGGCGATGTCTTCGAGCAATATCCAATGTTTCATTACGGTTCGACGATTGTCGAGAAGACCTTCGCCCATGCCCCTAGAATCGTCGTACAGAGTTCGTCTATCGAGCATAACTTCTAGCCAGCCTGGTTGATAACTGGCAGCACCTTGGCCATGATTAACCAACAGGGTCAGCCTATGAGAACTGTCCTCGATATAAGCCATCGTCGTTATAGGAAAATAATTACCCTCGATACCGATTCTCTCGACTTTCGTTCTCTTGATTATCTGATGACCGTTTAAATCTGTATAAAATTCCGGTGGATCGCCGTTCAATACGTCCGTCTGTAATCTCATGAACATCTCGGTCTCGCGATTTTTCGGCGGTGTCTCGAAGTCAATGACGTTTCTTACGTAAATAGCCTCGGCGAGACCGCCCTCTTGAAGATAAATGGATACATGATGAGTTAACAATTTGCCATACTCGACGGTGAGTCTGGCGCTCAATCTACCCGATACGATATAAATTTTCTGATGGGGCGTATAAGCCTCGAGGACATCTTTGTCGTTGTCCCGTAGATTCGGATCCGGCATGAATAGATAAGCACCGCTGTGAAATTGAGCCGAGGGATAAGCGGCGAATTGTATAGCGCATTGCATTATCTTGCCGGTTGTCTTTTTCGTGACTCTCTTGAGAAAGCCGGTTTGCCCGTCGAATACGAGTTTCATACGATGATTCTCGAGCTGTATGTCCCCAACTTGCATCGGTTTTATCGGAAAAACTGTATCCTTGCCGCATCTGTTGCAATGCACGGTCGATATAGCGTCCATTGGAATTTTATCGATCTGCTCGATGTGATAAGTCGCGATCGCTAGCGGTTTGAGATCAGCGACGAAAAGTACTATGTACACGTCGTGGGTTATGCTCGTCGCATTCATGACCGGTGTTATCTGATACGGTATAGGTTTTTTTTGCGGATCGAGTACCCTTACTTTGTACGACGTCACTTTCAACCGTATGATCTCTTGCCTCGGCTGTGCCAACGGATTGAATAGCACGACCTTCCTCGTCTCGTGCTCGTTCACCGATATCGGTATTTTTTTCGGCAATTTTTCGAAACTATCGCGATCCGATTCCGGCAATACGTAAACGGTATTTGGTCTGCTGGTAGTAGCGATCAACGACTGTATCACGAAGCTTTGCAAGCTCGTCATGTCCGTTATCGATTCGAACAATTTTTGCGCGTAATCCTTCATCACGAAAGATTTACTCGTACCGGTTATCGCATCGTGATGTTGAAACAGACCAAGATTTCTTCGTGCTTTAACGAGTTTCTCGAAGTGGGTCTCGTAACATTTGATATCATTGCCGCTTTGTTTCGCAACGTTGAGAGCTATCGTGTAAAGTATCTCGGCGGAACGAAGATTAGCTTCGAGCTCCCGATCGAGAATCTTCATGTACGGCCTCGTCGTGAAATAACCACTCCAGTATGCCGGTCTACCCTCGCTAAATATGTCGGAATAAACGAAAAAATCACCCTTCAAAGACGGAAACTTCTCCACACGGTTCTCTATCTCGCGAAAATAATCCCTCGGCGTACCGAAGATTATCTCGGCGTTGTACTCGTCCTTACGGCTATTTATGTAATCGACGAGAATCTTATAATTCGTATACTGTTGATCCCACTCGATCGGATGATCGTAACGAAAATCATCACCCAATGGCATCAGCACGACGTTGTGAGTGAACAATGAACCGGTTCGTGAAAATTGTTCCAAGAGTAATTCTGCCAATTGTCGGACGTTGTTGAGGGTGACGTCGACCGCGCGTACCGAATACTCCGTGTATTCACCACGTATCTTACGAAAATCGAAGTTCAGACAGACGTGAGGATGAGGACCGCACGAGTGTTTTATGTTGTAAATGTCGAACGGTTGATTGTGCGTCAGCATGTCGGATTCTTTGCTTTGATCCCACGGTTGCAACCAAATGAAGTCACCGTACTGTTCCTTCGCGAACCATTGTTTCCAGGCGTAATGAATTCTTTGTATTATCGTCCCTGATGCTCCGGACTTTTTTAATAAATAGGGCACCGTCGCACCGTGACCAAATGGATCCACCGACCATCCGGATTCTGGTGTTACTCCAAGATTCGTTTTCAACCATTGATGACCTGCGACAGAAAGACGAAGGAAAATTTTATACATCGAAGCTACACGAATCGAATTTATCGAAATTTTGTATTTTTCTTTGCTCTAACTTTCGTACACTTTTAATAATCGTATTGAATTTTTTTATACACGTGATCAAGGGAGCAAGCATCGTTCGATTCCGAGTTGAGGGGGAATCGGTCGAATGAAATGGCAATCAAAAAAGTTTTGTATTATACTCGTTGTTCTAGTTTTCTAGAATCGTTCAGTTTTTTTTTCTCTTCTGTTCTATTAACTCGAAACGAAATATACGCTAAAATTGGGAAATCCATTTGGTCATAGAAGTAGTGCAAACTTCAATTTGCAGCCTTTTTTTAAATAAAAAAAACACATACATCGACTCGTATAACTAGAATTTGTACAAACATGATTTGAAGATAAAAAAAATGGTTAGTGGAAAAAAAAGATAGCGCTTTACTGAACCCAGAACCTGTGCAAATATCGTTTGAATTAGCTGCAGTAGAGTTTGTTTTAATTTCCCTGCACATATACCTTTCTCGGTTACCTCGAGTATACGCGGCTCTAGGTGGATCTCGGCTTTTTTTTTCGTTGTACATTTAAAAATCTGCGAATATACGAGCTTCGAGCGATGTCAAAGCTGATGCTCTCCACCGAAATGTGTGTGTGAGAGAGAGAGAGGTCGGCGAGGGAGGCGGACGTTGGTTTGATTAAACATTTATCTTGCTCAATTCTATTGCAATGTTCTTATAGGTTCGTTATATTACTCGATGCTCGGTAGCGAATGCATTCGAACGGAAAATGAGGGTGTTTAAAAAAGCTTCGCGATCGGATGCACGAAAGTAAATTCAAGGAATGACGCGCATGAGTGGAATGGATGGGGAAACTTAACGAAATGAAATAAAGAGCCAAATTATGGGATTGCTCTCTTCGTTAAAAGTTTCTAGAGTTTGATGGATCGATTCGTTAGTTGAAAAAATAATGGACCATCGTCCTCGTTCTACTGGATCTGGTTCGAGCTGGAAAACGAACGAATATTTCTTCAGTTCCTCTCGATCTATCTATAAATCTGTAGTCTCTACGTGTGTAGAGTATTTTCTTGAATTTCATCGGTACGCTTTCCGTTGATGAGCTAACGAGAGTCCATCTATCGACCTCTGTCTTTTCTCTCTCTCTCCCTCTCTCTCTCTCCCTCTCTCTTTCACTCTTTCTGCCAGTTTAACAAAAGCATTCAGAAGTTCGTTCGCTGCTGCTGATAGAACTATGGCTGTCAATCGATAATCAATTATAACTGAACCCACCGAGGATATACATAGACCGACGTTTCTATTAGCCCGTTCGGTGAACGTGTCGGTAGTCGTGTGTTTCTACAAATTTCCACCGTACGTTTGCTTTTCTAGCGCTAGTTAATTTTTAAGCACTTTGTCGATGTGCAGAATATCTCGACGTTGACAAGTTTAGAATCGGTGCAAATGGCACCCCCCCCCCCCCCCCCCCCCCACACACGACATACACACTGTCCAAAATTACTCCATGACATTAGGGTTATATTAGTCGTAATTTTCTCGGAAAAAACTCATTTTCACGGAGTCAACATTTTTTTCGAAAAAATTCATTTTCCCATGATTTTAGCCGATTGACCGAAACCACGAAATTGGCTAAAGTCAGTTATCGTAATTGTGTGCCATATAATCCAAGTCTTGTTATTTCCGTCAGCCTATTTTCTACAGGTACGTGCGAAATATGCGCTAGGGTTGCGTGTCAGTTTTAGACCTCTCTCTCTCTCTTTCTCTCTCTCTACGTTTGCTATCTGTCGAAAAGGAACGATAGACACTCGGAGTGATGGAAACAGACGGGCTAGCTACGATGTTATTACTCCGTGAGCCACGAAACGTAATCGATATATCCTTTTCGTTCGCGACGAGAGATCAACTGTGCTACAGGATATAAGATAGTGGAAATTGACGCAACTCTATTAAACGGAACGTACGTCACAACGCCTTTTTCATGAAAGAAAAAAAAAGAAAAAAAGAAACTATAATATCGAAAATATCTATCGACCCCCGAGTTCGAATTTTTCATCACGTCGTTCTCGCATCGATTTTCCCGTTAGCTCGATTAGCCAAATGCAATCGTATATATAATAATCCGAGCAACCATCCCTGCAAATTCTCGATGAGACACACCAAGGATTCCGATACAAATCATACTTTATCCATCCACCGACCGTCGTCGTAATAAATAAAAAAGCAACGAGACGCAGCTTCTGCTTTTGTTACAGTTTGTATTTTATTCCAAGACAGTCTCGAATCCCTCTGTATTACAAGCTTTTGAAATAAATGAAACTTCAATGGGGGTGGGAGAGGAGGAAAAGCAGTACACGACACGAAGCTGGAAGACGTTGTGGAGGGTAACCGGGGGTTATACATCGAGCTAGTTGGATATCCTGTTCCCGTTGAAGTGTTGGAGTTTCCTTTCCTTTCTCGCTCCTCTCTTTTCAACCCAAACTTGCACCGCTGGTTTTACGTCTTAATCCAGACTACTCGACGAAGAGCAACTCTCGTTCTCCACCACCACCTCCTCCTCCTCCTCCTTCTCCTCTTTTATCCTCGCTGTGTGCCTTCTAGCTTCCTCTTTTCTGCCACGCCCTGCGTCGATCCTCGCGGAAAGCAGAGAGCGGCAACCCATAGACCGAGCTGTTTTCGAACTTCGTAACGGTTACGGAAAATATATATATCCATCACGTGGCTTCGCTTAATCCTTTTCTTCCTCCCCCGTCTTCTCCTCTTACTATCCCTCTAACCGTGGCTCTATCGCGAGCGATACCGCGTTACGAAGCTTAAGTTTCCTACACCAACGCGTGTATGAGATTTTCGACCGAAGGGCGTATGTACCGGAGGGTGAGAGGGTGGAGTATCGCTGACTTCGTATTCGCTGTAACGCGCTTCTAAGAACAATCTTGGTACACGACTCTGGCTCGACGACGACGACGACGACGACGACGACGAAGACTATACGACCGAGCCCTTATTGAAGCGTATATCTCGGTCTCGGCGAATCACCCCCCGCCCCCTCACAACCCCCGACCAACGTTGCGCGACGGTGATCGATGCAAGAGATTCCACGAAATTCATCCGGATCAACTCGTGTAGCCTACTATTACACTCTCTCGCTCATCGGGAAGCTTGATCGAGTGTTCTTCAACGAAGCGCGTTGTACGAAAATCCGCGAGCTCGTCCTTACACGTAATTACGATTACCGATCGGATACACACAGACGTACACGTGTCTGTCTTTTTGTGTGTGTGTGTGTGTGTGTGTGTGTGTGTGTGTGTGTGTGGTCATAATCCTCGTGTTCTATAATAACAATGACGAGGGGCTTAGGGGCTTTATGTCCTACGAGATATAGACGAGTTGATAATCGGACTTGCAGGATCGGCGAACTTCGTCCTGATAGAGGAAACAAATGTTTTTTATCTTTTACGGACCGTTAAAAACTACTACGATCGAGTTGAATAATAATATCGGTATTTTATCGTATCGTTTGGAAAAATCGACCGTTGAGAAATTCACGAGTAGAATTTTACACCGGATTAACGGATACGACTTGATTCGTTTGTGATTGTAAGGGGGTACAAAAATAAATATATTTATGAAGGAAATTAAGGTTTTCCATATTTCACGGGTATTTGTCGTTAAAACAGTGTTAGAAGAATAAAAAATCGAGACAACGAAGAAGCGAGCTTGAAAGGGGACGGGGAGAGCGATGAATTCAATTATGAAACAAAATTGATATTTTTTCTTTTTTTTTCACTCAACGATTTTTCATTTTTCCCCGAGACCATTGTAACCAAAAAAAAAGTCATTTCCCAGCGATAAAAACGTTTGCCAGCTGTGTCAACGAATGGAAGATCGAATCAATGAACCGAGGCTGAAAAGGTTGGAGCCGTATGAAAAATTCAATTACCAAAAAAAAAGAAGAAAAAAGTGTGTTACTTTTTTTCCTACGATTTTTCATATTTCCAACGTTGGGGAAAAACGATACGGCGATAAAATCGCTTTTCAGAAAAACGACGCGACTCGCTACACGCGCGATACTTACGCCAAGATTATTTCGCGATTGCGACGAGGGTGAACGAGCCAAAAAAGGCGATCAAACAGAGACCGATTGAAACAAATAAAAAAAATATAAAAGAAAAAAAACAAGAAAAAAAAGGATCGAAACGAGAAGTGGAAGTGAAGTTCGGAATCTCGACACCCTAATTTCGCGGTGAGCGAACTCATCGATTACATTTTCGCCCCTCCCCCCCATTTTCCAACGATCCTGTGCACACCCGCAGTTCGTTTTCGTTCACTCTCTCTCCCTCTCTCTCTCTCACTCACCGGCTAGCGAACCAAGAGCTATGTAGACCGAAAACCCCTTTCGATACGTGGTTAGAGAGTCGACAGCTCGTAATCGGGCGCTATTTATCGGCGGGGCGCGTTCTCGCGCCCGGAAAATCCACGGAGTTAATGCTGATCTCCTCGTGTACAGAGCGTGTGCGTGTGAAGGTATGTGTGGGAGGATGCGCGGGAGAGAACTCCACGCGGCTTGCAAGGCTCGTCAGTAGGGAGGGGTGGGGGTGGAATCCCCTAATTCTCTGTACTCTCTGCTTCGCATCCTATATATATAGATATAGAACGAAGGGATCGTGGAGGGATCATTTACAGGACCGCACGAGCGTGTTACCCAACGTGGCTCTTGCAGACTATACAGGACCCCCCCTCCCCCCGGACGCGGTAGAGAGAGGGGGGGGGGGTATCCTCCGCCAAGCTATGGTACCACCACGGCTCTTAGCCGCAAACGGTCAAATCTCTCCTTCGGGAATCTCTCGATGTTGGAATTTCCACGAGCAGATCGATCACTCTTCCACCGTGTATATTCACTTGCCTCGTCGGATATACATAATGTAATGGGCCACGTGGCACTCGCAATTTCACTCGGTCTCTTGTGCAAATTTACTTCGGCGAATACGAAAGACGCGTATAGCCAATTATTTGCGGCGACGATTTATAAATTGTAGAGAAAGAAAGTGAACAAATATATTATATTGATTAAATTGATTACTTCGTTTTTATAATTTCGTTGTTGTTATTATTTGTTTCATCTAATTATTACCTACGCGATTTAATTAATTACGACTGTGAAATCATCACTATAGGAAATAGTGAGTAATGCAACGAATTATATAAAAAAAATGATAAGAATTATAATTAAAAAAAGAACGAAGCGTTCGGTGATTATTTTTTTCGTCTTTCGCTAACAATAAGTCCGATCGGGCGAAAAAATCCACTATAATAAATATCACGACCCTTATTTCGTTCCGCCGTTACGTATATACGGCCATTTGCTCTGACAAACGATCAACGGTGACTCGCTCCATACATCCCAACTTCCGGCACTTTGACTCTCCGGCGATCGTAAAACGTCGAATTCCGTTGTTTCTCTCGATCTCTACCCCGCGCGATTTTTCGTCTCACTTGTTGTTGTTTTTTTTCCGGCTTGTTTCCCGTTTCTATTTTTGTCTCTGCCTCCCTCCCCTTCATCGGTGTCGTGCTTATTCACTATCGTTACTTCCGATTCTCGTGAGTAGGCAATGTATACGCGCAGAGGGTAGGGGGTGAGTTTGGGAGTAGCAGCGCGGTTAAATCGGTTCACCGGCAACGACAGAGGATAAATACGCGTCCCAATGCAACACGAGGCTGTACATCCATCTAGCGACGAGGCAAACTGCCCGTAGCTTTCGTATAAATCGGGCGTGGTCAACGTTTGGCTCGTGTGTGTCTGTGTGCATGTGTGTATGTGTTTGTGTATGCGCGCATTGTGCGTTCGGCCGCGAGAATCATCCCCGCGAGTATTTCTCTCTCTCCCTTTCGCGCGTGCACTTTCGGTCGTCTGTCTCGCACGATTTGGCAGAACGCTCGCAGCGCAGTTCCTGCGCGAGTCCTCTGCGAGACAATAAATTGCGTATCGGTCGAGAGCGCCCTGTAGCGAATTTTTTGTTTTGTTGGTTCCTGTTTTTTTTTTTTCTCTCTGACGCTTGCACCACCACGCGACGTGAGAGCGAGACGAGATGAGAATTCCCTTGCGAGGGCCTCGCGTTCAGCCATATAGCAGCGGGGAATTTTTGTTCGAACGGGAATCGTCGCTAGAAATTCCTACCGTACGGATTGCGCGTTTCTTTTTTTCTTTTTCCATATTTTCATGGACGCGTATTTCGCGTTAGCGGGTAGATCTCTTTAAAGGAATTATTATTTTTTCTTTTCAATAGCTAAATTCGTGGTAAAGTTCGAATTTTCGTGGATCGAGGATATAACGAGGTCGAAAAGAAAGTCGAGCTTTTCTATGAGCGAAATTTTCATACGGAAGACTGTTGAAAAGCTTCAAGAACGACCCGGTCGACGAACCGGACTATATCGTACTTACCGGCTATCGGAATTTGTCGGTTCGTGAAATTCGACCGAGTTATTCGAGTAATGGTCCGTCAGGCACGGTCGATGGGATTAAACAAGAATCCGGTACTATTCTCGGTACGAGGAACGAATATTTACTACCCCCCCCCCCCCCCCCCCCCCCCCTCAAGCTTATCCTTCCACGGCATTCACGGAGTTATTATCGAAATAACTAGATTACCTACATAGGACACACATATATATATATATATGTGCGTATAGGTATGTAGTATATAGCTACTAGTAGTTCATTTACAATCGTTACATTAATTATAAATAAATTGCCATAGAACTTTCGGCAGAGAGTCAGCATTTTCCGGTTCGCCTGATACGATAATAGCAGCACACACACACACACACACACACACACACACACGCACATACACATATAGATGGAATCAGCGGAGATCGAGTTTATCGATGGTCCCGTGATTGCAAGAGAATTTAAATATCAACCGAGCGAATAGAAAAAAAAAGAACAAAAAAAAAGTATAACAGAAAAAAAAGAATAGGTATCGGGCACGTGTACGCGTTGTGTGTGGCACACGTTGCGCGAAATCGATATTTATTAATCCAATTAAAATACCGGCTCGTAATAGAGCGGCTAATGAGGAGTTTTAAATGTCCGGAGAGCCGAGTGAATGAGACGACGTAATATGTGCAGCTTCGGTATTGGCGTACGTATCCCTCTCTCTCTCTCTCTCTCTCTCTATATATATATATATATATATATATATATATATATATATATATAGCGCCTATATAAGCCTATATTTATAGAGTTAGCGTGTACACTTATACACGAGTGGTTCTATATCGCGCGAGTACGTATAAACCAAATTGCTCTTCAATTGCTGCGCCCAACACGGTACAACGGCGTTGTACATATAGACCTTCTCTCTCTCTCTCTCTCTCGCTCTCTCTATCTCGCTCTCTCACCAATGCAGAGCACATTGCTGCCATTGTTAGCGGGGCTAAATTGTACGTTAATGTCGCCGAGCGCGGATCGTTTACAATTGACGCAAATGACCGTGTATAGTATTAAATATATATATATATGTCTATGTGCGTGTGTGTGTGTGTGTGTATAGACGTGAGTATTATACAGTGCGCATAATAAATAGTCGACGGGAAATGCATTTCTTTTTTTGCTCTCTTTTTTCTCTCTCTCTTTCCCACAGTTACCTAATACGTCATACACGCATGTACGCGAGGCATACCGGCTGTACCCCCCCCCCCCCCCCCCCACTTCTACCCCCGGGTCCTGTTGTGCAACAGCTATTAATGAAAAGCATGGGAGCATAATTAAGGGTGGAAAACGAAATTAATGAACGAAACTTGAAACATACCGCGTGCGCCACTGCCCCCCTTCTCTTCCGCGATTGTTCACAGTCAACAATTACAATTGCAACAGTTGCGGAAAATATAGTTTACGGAAAAATAAATATATACGTATTTATGGTGCATTGCGTTTGAAACCGTTGGATTGGATATCGGTGAGATTTTAGAGGAGCGCGAATGTGTTCTAATTAATGTAACAAATAACAATTAATGTTATGAAAAATGAGCGTGTTCGGGGTTTGTACAAAATGTGATATTTTTGGTATTGTTTTCAGGGGGAAAGAAAAATGGTAATGTACGATGAGAATCAGGGGGCGACGTGCTGATGTAATGTTATGGGAGAGAGAGAGGAGAAACGAGTACGACCACTTTTCGCGAACGTCAATCGATAATCGTTTCCTTCCTTGTGCGCGACTTTTCCGTCTCCAGCCTCCTTCCTATTGCACAGCTTTTCCATCGTTATTCCACCCCGGTCCATCTCTCTCTCTCTATCTATCTATCTATCTCTTTCGCTCGCGTTCTTTCGACTCTTTCTCGTTCCCCGCCCCACGACTCTTCGATAAATTATGAGACGAACGACCGAGTCCCCTCGTCGCCGCAACGACTTGGTCGTTCGTCGTGTCGTGTCTTCTCTCCACCCTCTCTCATCCAGCGTTCGTCGTAAATACAAGAAGGAAAGAGAGTGAGAGGGTGTGGGAGAGAGAGAGAGAGAGAGAGAGTGAGCGTGGTCTCACTCGAGGAAATCCGGCCATTCCCAAGTGACGTACCCGAGGAATCTTTATACCTCCAACCCCTCTCTCATGTCCTCACTCGTATCATCGCCAACGTTCAAGAGACTCTCACGATTCGTCCCTTTCATTTTTGACGTATGTCAAATAGATCCTGACGGGGTTTCATCCATCCCACCCCCACGTTTGCTCACCAATCTCTCGGTACCTGGCCATTTTTTTTTGTTACTCATGTTCCCGTTTTTTTTAGATTTTTCTTTTATACTACCCCCCCTCCCCTACGGATGCGATTCTTTCGCGCATAAGGGTCGAAGAAAAAAAGACGAATTTACGTCGAGAATCGTGCTAAATAATTATACAGTTAAATAATAACAACAACAGAAATACTTATAGTCCCGTAATAAGTGGGTTTCGTTATACTCTCGTCCGTCATTATTTTCCATGACACCACTCCGCGTGATACAACTGTACTCTGGGTGTGTCGTAGAGGATGAACAAGAGAGCTTTTATATCTGTTCCTGGGGTCGAGCTCGACAGTGCGAAAATCCCTTTGATAAATGGAGAGAGAGACAGAGAGAGAGAGAGAGAGAGAGAGAGAGAAAGAGATCCTCGGAACTGCGGGAATTAAGCTTTCCGCGGTTTGTCCTCGAATTACTCCGTCACGGAACGTTTATAACGAGCTTGTGCCATGGAGATAACCTGCTGGTATAGACAGAACAAAAACGAGATGGGGCGAGTGACTGGATGAGCGGCGGTTGAGGAGGAGGGAGGAGGGAGGATGACGAAGAGAAAGAGAGAGGGGGAATAAAGGACTTTGAGAGCCAACATACTTTATAGACAGCCGGGTAGACCGATGGCAGACTTTTGCGGGGGAGTTGAGGGGTGTCTATAACACGCTCTGAATACACATCCACATCCACACACACACACACACACACATATATATATATATCTGTGTATTGTTCTGTAGCTAAAGAGAGAGAGAGAGAGAGAGAGAGAGAGAGAGAGCCAGAGAGCCAGAGAGAGGTCAGACGGGGAGTCTAACGCGAGCGAACAAACCATTAAACTGCACTCAGCGGCGTACAGCTGATTATAACTCATTAAACTCGACATGTGTGTGCATTAACGAAGTTAGCAGCATGGCAATGTCCGCCCAGGGAGAGAGAGGGAGAGTGAGAGAGTGATATATATATATATATATATATATATATATATATATATGTATGTATACCGATCTTGGGCACCGGCAGGTTGTTGGGTTATATTTGGGTTTCGTGTAACGTGAGCGAAGGAGAGAACCAGAGAGATAGATAGATAGATAGATAGATAGAGAGAGAGAGAGGGAGAGATACAGCGAGGGAGAGATGTTAAAGCTGGTTTGCGGGAGCTTGAGTGGTGGGTTTCCAGTACACGTAAACCAAGTACAGCAGTAATTCCATAATACCTGGTTTAAAGCGGAATAGAAGCGGGGCGTCGGTGTGAACCCTCGAATCGGTCGTGGAGTGGTGTGGCTTATAGTTCGCTCTCGTTCGTCTACCCTCTGCCCCCCCCTTCTCTCTAAAGAGAGAGAGAGAGAGAGACCTTGGAGTCAAAACTTTGCGACGAATGATATATATATATATACACAAGATCACGTCTACAGAGTTTTCTCGAGAAAAGTCGATGAGAAGATAATAAGAGAAAAAAAGGAGCGGGATGAAAAAAAATCCTCGTTATTCTTTGCCCGAGTTCATAAGGACCCGAAGTTATTTTCTCATCATTTATATATACCGCAATATATAGGTATATATATATCTGTCTCAACAAGAGGAGAGTTTAATTTACTATATTCTACGCATTCTGCGATAAATTCGAAGGGAGAATTTAATCTCGGACGTAATTTCCCTATCGATTATTATGCCGGAGGATTAATTCAAGCGCCGGGTTTGAATTTCCGATGGCTTCTTACAATATGTATGGCAAGCAATATGCATATTGCATATATGTGCTGCGAAAGCACGATCGATAAATACATATATATATATGCATAATGTAATGTATACGTACAGTGTTGAATGCCCGTGCGAGAGAGAGGGAGAGAGAAAGAGAGAGAGAGAGAGATATTTAATTTGATCGAGAATCGTCGAGGTACCGTCGGAACATCTGGGAGTGCAGAGAACACCGGCAGATTGGTTTCGTCGCTTCGTCTTCTTCCGTCCTATCCATCGCCTAGCTACCTACCCCACTAATACTAAAACCGTCCCCTCCCCCATTTCTATCCACCGACTGTCGTGTATATGAAAGCACGAAGCGCGCGGGAACGCTTTTCGTTATCTACAGGTTGCTGGCATAGACGGGCTGATGATGGTCTGTGCGGAGGGTGGTAAAAGAGAACGGGAGGGAATGGTTCGGCCATGTACATGCACGTTTATGTAGTATATAGCTAGTAGATTCTTACGATCTACGCCATTATCCCGCCGCTATCCGTTATTATCGAGGATTCTTATCGCGCCACATGCTATAACACTCTCTATATCCTTTTACCCACAGCCGAGAGAGCGTGATCGTTCACCATAAGCTCTCATTTTTTACTCGCTCACTCCCTCTCTCTCTCTCTCTGTCTGCCTCTCTCTGTCTCTGCCTGCCTCGCGTCGAACACGATCTTTTTTATTTTGTCTCTTGGTCGTCGTTTCTTTTTTCTTCTTCTTCTTCTTCTTTTTTTTCATATATTTTCTTTTTTCTTTCGATTTATCTTTTTTACGCGAAGCATCGAAATTCTGTCGAACGAGGCGATATAAAACGCGCCCTGTGGCTCAATCTCACGCGATCATTTTCGTACGTAACGCGTTAATAATCGATAAGCGTGCGCATATTGCTTTATTTTTTATCATCTCACTCTTTTTTTTCGTTTTTATTTTTTCTTTCGATGAAATTGTAACGATTCGTGGATAAAAAGCAGGAAGTAAGAAGAGAGTCGAAATAGCGAGATAACGATATTACAATTCGATCGAATATTCGATCATCGTGTTCAACCCCCCGTCAGCCCCTAAACGTATTTTTTCCCCCAGTTTAAATAAAAGCGTCGACGAAAATAACGGCGAATACGAGTGTCACAATGACAACGAGATTGACGATATTTTATGCAATTCCAATTTTTCACCCGGAAATTGTTTTTTTTGTTTTCCTGTTTTTTTTTTCACTTCAATCCTCAATACACTTCGTATACGATGGTAAAATTGCGAGAATCCATTAAATCATGAAACATTCAAGACCGTGAGAAGGGAAACGATGGCTCGATTCTCGTTTACCATCGCCCCCGCCCCCAACCCCCGCCACCGCCGAATTCCCATTTTATCATCGACTCCGAGAATTCTACGACCGTCACGAAGATAATCGAGTTATCGACGAGCTGAATTATGAGGGTTTCTCGAGTCGGCGCAACGTTGAATTCAGATATTAAATTGAAATGACAATTATGAAAGCCTTCATTGACAACGCGTACACATGGCCAGAGAGAGAGAGAGAGAGAGAGGGGGGAAGAGGGGGGGGGGGGGTGCAAGCTCTCTATCCTTCGTGTTTCCTCGTATGGACCGAGTGCCACTTGACAAATCATATACCCGTATACCTACCCCCTCGGTCCGAATTATACGCTCGAGCTCGAACAAGAGCTCGTCAGCGTCCTCTCCCCGCCCCCCCCCTTCTTCCCACCCCATCGAAATGCAACGGTGAATGTTGTCGCGCATATATTTCGATGCACTAGTTGCAGATATTGTTATCGATGGGAATACAGGACGTGTTCTTCTCTCCTCTCTCAGGTCTCTTTCTCGTTTCACCCTCAGCCACGGTATACCTAATATGCAAAGTCTCCTCTTATTGGTCCCCCCCCCCCTATGCACACGTTGCTGTTTACAGCGAGAACGAGGCGGTACCGATGTAACTACGTATCAGATGGAAACTAGCGGCATCAGCGTCCTTTACAGATCTCCCCTCAGGGCGATTGGAGTACATGCGTGATTTGTCACCAAAGTGTAATCAGCTCGAGAGAGAGAAAGAGAGAGAGAGGGAGAGGGGCGGAGTGAGAGCGTGAGATAGGAGAAGAAGGGAGGAGAGGGGGTAGTGGTCACGGGTATTACATACCTGAGAGACGGGTACCGCGAGTTAAATTATGCTAAGCCGAGATCGAGGGAGTGAGAGAGGGTGAGAGAGAGAGAGAGAGAGGGGGAGAGGGACGAGATGAGGCTTGAATTGTTGGTCGAGGATAGCGCACGTTTGTGCGGTACCAGCCCGGGAGGTTCCGTGAGAGGGTGAGACTCAGTACATCGCGGTTGGGAAGGACCCTCTTCTCGCCCCCTATTTCGGTGCCACGGACGCAAGCCGGACATTGTCACCGGTGGTTATCCGAAGGCCAAATTACCGAAACCACAATCGTACCTATTGCATAAGATTATCACCACAGTCGGTACGTAGATTGCGCGTTGCGGTGGTACCAAGGGGCAAGAGGAGCATCGGAGAGGCAGAGGGGCGGGGGGAGAAATGTGCACGCCAAAGGGGTGGTTCTATTATTGGAAGGACCTATTCACGCGAATCGAATTCGAGATTAGGGGGAATCGTCTTAACGACGAATTCGAGACAGGCTAACACGAATAACAATGGGCGAATGAAATTGTATCGATCGAATTTGGCAAATTGGTTAGACTCGATCGAAGGATTTAGGAAAATTGTATTCGAGAATCTCGTCGCGAGTTACGAAGAAGAATAGCTGATTAATAGTAAAGGTAAAATTGTCGATGAGAAATTAACGTTAAATTATTTATTAAATAAAACGTATGAAATAATTTTTTTAGTGAATTTTCCGGTAGTTCATTGATGAATAATTTTTCAAAGTTTCCTTCTGGTTATTTTTCTTTTTTAGATTTTTTTTTCGTACGTACATCAGGTAGCTTTGGATCATATTCTAGAGTCTCAAGGGATATCCCCGGAATCCCGGAAACCCTAGCATGTTTCGCGGAATCTATCTCATCTTCTCATTCTCTCTCTCCCTCACACACATAGACTCAGGGTCAGCTCCGGCATTCGAAATGCAATAAATCGGAGAACTCTCAGGACGATCGGGCGGGTTGCCGAGAGAATTTCGATTTCAAATGTAGGTCAACGTCGATAAACCTCCCTCTCTCTCTCTCTCGCACTTTTATATGCACGACGATGTTATACGATATTTTTAAATCTGCGGATTCAAACATTTTCTTCAACTGTCCAATAAAAAAAAAGAAATACATATATATATACGTACGTTTTTACTTTTCAAATTTATTTAATGGAGTGTGGGTACTCGTACGTATTTTTTAAAATTTATATTCGTACCGTATTGATTGAATTTACGCGTATCTCGTAAATTTGTGAAGAAGGGTAGATTTTTCGGTCACAGGGGGTGGGTCCAATGGCACTGTACATTTTCTAATCTCACGCGGCAATCGTCGAGGATCCAATCAACCGAAAGACATAAAACAGACGTTATATATCCCCGAGGCTCTCGCTCTTTCTCTTTCATTCACTAGCGATTCACACACACGTACGCACACGATCACACGAGAATCGTCCGATGGGGCTAATCCTCCTTTTCCACTCTCTACATACTTTTACTCCCAGCGCTTTCTCACCTCGTTCATTCTGAATTTACGAGGATAAAGGAAGTACCGATTGGCCATTCGGGTTACTAAAAGAGCAAAGGAGAGGGAGAGAAAGGGGTAGTTTCCACGGGGTGTTCTCCCACTCACGGAACTCTCGCGCGTATTTCCGCAGAAGATAAGAAAACACGATGAAATATATATTCGGTGTCGCATTGCGAAAGCTCCGAGTGTTACTTCATTCTTATTAATTCCAGTGTTAATTGCTTTTATTTTTATTTTCTTTCTCTGTCGATTTTTTTTCATCTTATTTTTTCTCTTCTTCTTCTTCTTCTTCTTCTTCTTCTTCAACTGTATCTAACCTACCCCTACGTATACTACAAGTTTTAATTGTTATACGGCGGTGAATTCGCTTGTGCGAACGGTCGAGTCGCGTTACAAACAGCTCTTTCGATTCGGGGTAAGTTCTCGTAGACATCTGTGTGTCCGGGCCGAGGAAAGAGAGGTAAAACGAGAGGAAAGCTCGAGCGCGAAAAGTGCTCGGGATACTTAATTAAATCTGCTCGGAGGAAGTAAATAAATAAAAGTTACGGCGGAGATGAAAGAACGGGGGGTCTACGGCGAGAGAGATAGAACGAGAGAAAGAGAGAGGGGGGTAGAAAAAAGAGATGCGCGCGCCCGCTTTACCGATGCAAAATGTTGAAATTGGTCGACGAATTCGTCGCTCGCTTTCCATGTTATACTTTCAAAGAATAATAAATACGGGGAAAAGCTTTGTCTCGAGTTGCTTCCATGCGCGCTTCTCGGTCTTGCTTTTTGGCTCGTGAAAAAGTTCTCGCTCGAAAGTGGAAATAGAGGAAACGTACTGGACGAGCTACGAAAGAAAGAAAAAGATAGAGAGAGGGAGAGAAAGGGGAAGAGACCAAGATAACGAGAAAAAAAAGGTCCGTTGCTACGTGGGTCGTCCCCCAATGTTTTCTTACGTTCCCCAGGGGAATGCGGCAAATTGTATTTAAAAAATGCATACGTTTATTTTCCTCGTCTTCCTCGATCAAGACATTCGCATTTTTCTACGTTTTCACGAATCTCAAAGCGTTCCATTATTTTCTACCCCGTAAAATATCCACGAAAATTTTCATTCCCGATTTATATTCGACGAGTAAAAAAAAAAAGTCCTAACGATAAACCAGAAAATCAAATTATCTCGCGAACTTCTCGTTTCTAACGAAAAAAAGAAGAACGAAAAAAAAACAGTTTTTAAATCAAAATAATTCATCGAACGTCGAATATTTCCGATTCGATCCGATCTCTTCGCGTTCTATCGAACATAAATCCGATTTAAATAAAATTGAGCTATTTTTTACTTTTTATTTTCACGAATTCATCGACGCGCCGATATCGTTACCAAACCGCACTGGCGACTTTTTACGATTACGCAAAAGGTGATATTGCCCGAACGAACTTTAGAGGGGTTGCAATTCGCGAAGGACGAAAAATAAAGGAAACCGAGAGAAAGTAAAAGCCCGCAGTAATAAAAGACCAGCGTGAAAACGATCTTGGTCGAGAGAGTGTGAGTGACTGAGAGGGAATGAGAGAGAGCGAGGAGGAGAGACGAAGAGCGAGAAATAACCGTCGCGACATCGAGGCGCCAGGATTTTCACGGTCGTACACACGTGCTCGGCTTTTCCTCGTGAAAATTGCTGCCGAGACTAGACACCGCGCAGATAGACACATACAAACGCGTACCTCTCTCTCTCTCTCTCTATATATATATATATATATATATATACACAGCGTGTAACAAACACCAAAAAGGATGAGGGGTAAAGAAGAGTCAGGGAGGGGGGAGGGGAAGAGTTGTAGAGAGAGAGCGAGGGAGAGCGAGAGAGAGAGGTTGGGTCGAGTTCTCGTATTTGACTAGGGAAAACAAGGCAGGGAAATTTCGACGGGATATGAGGGTGTGTGCGTGTATAATGCGGCGGGAAGAGCGCCCGCGCGCGACTATTCCGATGCAAATGAGATACCCGGTAAGGGATGGGCACGCGGTGAATCCTCTCTCTGGTCGAGAGAATCTCTCACAGAACGGCTCTTCTCCCTCCGTCCTCCTCCCTCCTCCCACTGTCGGATACGTCTCCTCTCCTTCTCGCTATGCTCTCATTAGCCTCGACGTTGCATTCTACACGAACGGATATCCGTTCCCGAAGAACCGAACGGTACGTACCTACCTATTCGCAAAACGTGTATTTCTCCGTGACGACGAGACGTTTAGCATAACGATAATGGTATTTTCGTATGATTAATCAAAATACCGATCTAACGGTACGCAAGTATTTCAACTAAAATATTTCTTTCGCGATTAATATTTTCTCGTTCGTCGTTGCGGAAGATTCAAAGATCCCCCCCCCCCCCTCTGCACAGAGTAAATTAAATTTTTTATCTCCCGATCCTTAATTAACCTCGATTATATATGAAATTGTTAGGAAACCAACTGTTTATAAGTTTTTTTCTTCTTGTTTCTTTCACGAACGAAAGGGAGACGTTTGAATAAACGTAAGAATAATATTATTCATACAATAGGTGCTTATTCTATGCGTGAGGAAAACTTGGAGTGTAGCAAACTCATTACCGAAATCCTATATAGAAATGCGCGTGCGAGAGAGAGACAGAAAGGGAAGGGGTGGGGTGGAGGGTGGTATCTCTCGAAATTCTGGAATGCGCTCGTTGATGCCGAACGAGCACAGTAGAGAGAGAGTAGAATAATCCAAGTCTCTCTGATTACATTATAATTGCAGATGGACGTGGAAGTTAGCACGTGCAGATGGAGGATTGAGGGGTAGGGTAGTAGGACGGCAAAGGAGGAGAGGGGGGGGGGGCTCATCTCTCGCGGAATAGTTGGCGCATAACGCGAGAGTGAGTGCGCTCTCGACACGAAGCGACCAGATATCCCATTGGAATTTCCATACATTATTGACAACGCGAGAGTTTGCCGTAGGATACGTACGAGCATCTGTCGGAGATGGGGGGAGGATTGATACTGACAAGGGTTGTTGTATGTATTATAAAGCATCGCCGATAATGTAATCGAATGAAAATCACTTTTCCGTTCGACCCGTATCGACGTGTAGTGCGTGTCATTGTAATTTTTTTTACTCTTTTATCATTGTAAAATGTCGATTCGGTTATTGGGAATAATGGATAAGGGTGAGAAGAAAAAAAAATACCGAGTGTGACGAAAAAGTGTCGATACCGAGGTACTCGAACAGCTTTTAACGTCCAATCTTTCGACGTACCACTCTCTTCGTCTGCCTCGTTTGAAGGATCTTCGACTACCGGGGAAACACGAGTATCATCGGTTCGAGGAGGATGTCTCGAGAGGATCGAGAGTCGCGAAGAGGTCGAAAGATTTTTCTTTTCGTCGAAGATGAGGTGGAGATAGGGCGAGAACGAAAAACGGGCTCTTTTTTACCTCGATACTGTGTATCGTCGTTATCGATGGGAAAATAAAGAAGTGTGAACAATCTTTTTGCTTCGTCATTACCAATGAGTAATCGAGGGTTTTTTTTTTCTCATAATTTGATTTATTAGATTTGTTTAAAAATAAAACTCAGAATTATTACATTTTGTTATCTTTTGTTTATAACTAGAAACGCAATTATTTTTTGATCAATCGACGAGTCTCACATCGGTAACGGCGCTTGCTATAAACGTTGCGAATTCGCGATTTCGTGCATAGATCGAGAACTTTCTTAGCTCGTCGAGAGGGCAGAGCCACGATTCATTCATGTATTCATCGAAGAGTAAGACGAAGAGTGAGAGAGAGAGAGAGAGAGGGGGGAAAGGTGGAAGAATAGAAACAGTCGAAAGAAAGCGAAGAATTGGCGCGTAAAGAGACGACTGGCTGACTTACTTCCCGTGAAATATGACGGAAGTCAAACTCTTCTCTCCTTCCTCGCCGAGTCTCGCATCCGTCCCATGTATTTTCTCCCACTTTTTAGCTCTCTCTCTCTCTCTCTCTCACGTATTTTTCTTTCTCCTTGAAACGCAAACTCCCGTGAAAGGAAAGAAGAGAAGCCATACCAAATTCTGTACATCGACGTTTCATATCCTTCTTCGTACCAACCCCCTCCCCTCTCTCTCTCTCTTTCTCTCACACATACACTCTTCTTTTTTCGCTCTTCGATCTCCTTCAGGTTTCCCCTTTATTTTCTTATTTCAAGCAGGAGAAAGAGAAAAAAGAAAGCGAGAAAAAAACCACAAGGGTATAGAAACCCTTCCGAAGTTCGGTCGACGAGAGTGACGGGGTAAGTCCCGCTCGATCATCTCTCTCTCGGTGTTTTGCAGCACACGAGAAATTTTTATCGCCGTAACGCACTAGGCGGCAAGTGATCAATTTTCTCACCCCTTTATTTTTTACTTCACACCGTTGTTTTCATTTTTTCTTTTTTCTTTTGCTATATCGCTCACGACGTCGATGTTCCTACCCATACAGCTATCGATTTTCCTTCGGCTTATTATTCACTTCCGTAATGGGAGGTCGGTTGCATTATCAATATCGCGCGATAAAGAGGAAAAAGAAAAGAACATAAAGAGAGAGTGAGAGAGAGGGTTTAAGGGTAGAGAAAAAAAATGGTCGATAAAAATGTGACTCACCCTCGATGAGTTGATCGAGCATCGCGTATATGTGCGAGCTGGCCTCGTCGGTCATCACCCATCCGCCGGTAGTCATCTCGAGACGGCCCTCTTTCACGAGCCTCTTGACGACCATTTTCTTGGTCGGATGAGCGCTGTAACAAGCGTAACGCACGTTTTTTTTATTATTCCGTCTTCTCGTGCTCCCTTAAGGATAATGAGCGGCGCGGGTGTGTAGCTTAACGCGCGACGATAGAGAACCAGGTATGAAAGAAGTAACAAAATCGTAAATCGCGCGCGAGAGAGAGAGAGAACGATGTGCGATAAGAATCTTGATAAAGCGGAGCAAAAGCCGAGAGGACGCCACGAATCGTCGACGCGTCCGGTTATTTTCTTTTTTGTTCGCCACACCCGACGCGCGACTCCTTTGTTTTTCACAGTCGGCTGTGAGCACTTCCGGTCTTCTTCTTTCGCCGTCGCGTTTCTTTTTTTCATCTATCTCGTGTCTTTCTCGCTACTCGGCTTTTACGTCCTAAAACTCGCGAGCTCTATATATCCTCGTGGAGATACACGTAGCCAAAACTTATGTATGGGCTCTGTATGATCGCGCACGAGTAGAGACGTGGCGGTGTATATAACCACAAAAAGAATAAATATATATATATATAAATGTATGTATGTGTGTATATAGCTCGGGATTATATAGAGGTTACTATCTCGGTAGAAGCCAGCGAGGTAACGCTCGTACTTTGCCCGCGGGCGCCCTTAATGGCCCGTTTTACGACAATCCCTTCCGCGATACGCCCACCGTCAAAGAGAGAAAGAGAGATGGCGGTAGAGACAGCGAGAGAGAAAACGATCGTTCGCTTCCTTCTTCCCCTCGTCTCTCACCTCCTCTATCCAACGTCACCTTTGCGGTTCTCGCTCAACCCGTTTTCCCCGGGTCTCTTTTTTTTTTTACTTTCTCTTACATATTCCGTGTACTCCTTTTCACTCCAATCCTGCCCTCGGGGACGGAACAGAAACGAGATATATATGCGTACAACTTGGCCCTAGCCTCCCCGAAGGTACAAGAACGTGCGAACACGAATATTTTGTTCGTGATAAAATTTTCTTAGCCCCAGGGCTCCTCCGCAATATCACACTAGCTCACACACACGCGAACGACCTTTCTTTTTACGTTGGCGTTAAAGTCGAGAGTGTGAAAAATCATTTTTCACATTTTTTAGAAAAATTGTACGAGGCTTCTTGATACAAAAGGCTACAGGTGAAATGGTTGAACGAGGGGAGTTAGTGGTTAAGGTCAATGATAGTCAGACGGGTTTGCGCAATTTTTAAAGCTTAGCGCGATCTTGTACCGCATGAAAGAATATTTCTCCTATAGAGTTTTAAAGATATCGGTCAAAATAAAGCCCCGTAATATCTATGTTATGGGACTGGAGAATAATGGTGGATGAGTACAAATGCCAAGTGAGATTCCGGTCTCGTTCCTGCAAAGTTACGAACGTCGCGATCGTTCTACCCGGGAACTAGTGAAAAAAGTCAATATTTGTCAGACAAGAATACGAAACGTTTTGTACGGTAAACGGGTTAGTTTCGATCGATTTCCTCACATCCGCGTATCATTAATTCGACAGTGTTCACATAAATCTTATGAATCATTCGCGCGATACTTATTTTTTGAAATCCTAGCATCCAGTTACAGTTTTATTCTCTGAAGTATAATGCGGAAAAAGTGGATAAAGTCGGTAACGGCCAGACTTATTCACGAAGCTTTCTGTACAATTGGACCAGGAACAGTCGTAAGTACACATAAAATATACGAGACATCGCGGCATTGAAGTTACGAGCATAAGTAGAAAAGGTCAGTAACGGTCAGACGAGTTAATCAAATATTCCATTTTACGTCGTAGAATCTCGTTGCCAGCGGTTTCAAAACTTTTATTAAAATATCACACAAAGGACTTACCTTTCCCACCACAACGACAGGAACGAAACCTCGCTCCAGATAAAAGTCATGTTCGGCCATTGTTGAAGCTTCGTCACCATATTGTTCAATATTCCCCTGGTCGAGCTGTGATAATACTGCTCGAACGTTTTCAGCCATCCCGGATCCGTGTGACTGTGCGGCATGAGAATCACCTGAAATATCAAACATTTCCAATTATTACATCGTTTCAATACAGAAAATACTTTTCTCATTAAATTCACCAGTAACTTTACAGTAGAACGAATTTTCATTAAATAGAGATTTCAGGATTCGCCAGCACCATACGGGTAAAATAAGTGTAGTCTTTGATAGTCTAGTCTATCGAAGTCTCGGAAAAGGGCACATACACTCATTTGCTTGTGAATTCATCGTGTAAACACTTAGACTCGGGTAGAGGCTTAAGACTAGAGAGAGAGGGAGAGAGAGAAAGGGTTCGGGGCTAGTAGGAGGTCGAGAGTTTCGCCTCTGCAACGTTAATTACCGAAGAAGGGGAGCATGGAGCAGAATTCTGGCGAGAACTACGCGGCCCTAATAAGCCGAGGCAAAGTTGGCGACACACGGACCCTGGGGTTGCCAGTGTGTACTGACGGCAACGACGACGACGACGACGACGACGCCGACGACGAGAAGGACGGAAGAGACAACGACGAGGCAGACGATCTTCAACGAAGGCTTATTGCTATGCATGAGACAGCCTCTCCTCGGCCGTGGCAACCCTTTAATACAGAGCCCCCAACCCTCCACCCCCTTTCCTTCGAAAACCCACTGTATATAGAGTGACTTGGGATGAATCCGAAGCGTACGGACACCGTGCACGAGCGATGAGTGGCCTCTTCTCTCTCTCTCTCTTATTCTCCGCTAGAAAACCCTCTTCCTCCCTCTCACTCTCGCTCTCTCTCGCAACTTCTCTCCATCGTTTCTCGTACCTTTCTCGCGATATCTACGCTCAACTTTCCACCGGCCACTTGGCTCACAACTAAACTCGGGAATTACGATGCTCGGCAGTAGCTCCCGTAACACGCTTAACCCCCCCAGCCCCTTCCCATCCTTCCCTTGAAGTCACCCTCCCTTTTCGTAAGTACACGCTACAAATTTGGGCGTATCAAAAGTTTGTCGACAATGCTCGTTAATCGACTTCCAACGGTCCGATTCGGTAACTTATACGTCGGTTGGATAAAGTCATACAGCAACGATGATAGGAATACAAAGGGTACTTTAACAAACATGAAAATGTGGATTTTAGACAAAAAGTATCAAAACACCATTTTACGATTGAAAATATCATGAAAGTGAAACGAACGAAATCAAAATCGTTAATTTGTAATTAACAAGAATTCAATGAACCTTCGTATTTTTTATTTTAGCAATCTTTGTGATAATTTTTATTTTTTTCAGTCACGAATACATGTTTTTCATTAATCATGGTTTTAATAACTTTCTTTACGAAATACTTATTTACCCAGAAATGACTTCGTCGCCATGAAGAAGGTAGGCGTGCGAAGAGGTTTTCCGTTTCTCATTCTAGGTTTTGGGTGAAAAATATATATATATATATATATATATACGTATATCAACGTACAGAGAGCAACGTCAGCGTCAGTAGCATCTTGAAGTTATTAGGCCCGCCGGAAATGAGTTTCTCAAGCGCTATGGGAGATGGGGCGTTTTTGCAAGCACATATATATATAAAAGGGGGTATCGTAGAACACGTCTTGGAATTAGTCACGAGTGTGTGCTTCTCGTACTCCCCGGGTGAAAGACACACTACTCGAGTCTTCACGAGACATCGGAAGCTCTCTAGAGCGAGACAACGTCCCCCGTGAGGTGGCTCCGAGATGGGCACGTCGCAAGATTCATCTCGACCGGACGAAAGAAAAGAGAAGTAAGAAGAAAAAAAGGGAGAGATAGAGAAAAGAGAATCTAGACGTATATATATTTTTCTCTTCTCTCGCACGTTATAAATATTCTCGTGCATATCTCTCGAGTTCTCTCTTTCTCTTTTATCTCCTCTCTGTAACATATTTTCTCTGATTTTCCGAGATTTTTCAGTGCGACGAATGAAGCTCTCGCGTGCACCGAGCTTTGTTCCGCGAGAGCTACATAAATATATTGTACTTTTCGCCCTTTGTGCGTCTCGGAAATTTTTTTTTTACCCGTAACAAAAGATACGAAACGCAATCCCATGTATTACTACGTGACAGAGAAACAAATCTGACAGTTGTTGTAAAATTGTGACGAAATGAAGAAAGGATGAAAAACGAAGTGGCGAGAGGGAGGGAGGGTTGAGAAAGTAATTTCGATCAAACGACGCGGTTTTCCGAAGACGTTTTAAAAAATTTGCGATAAATTCATTGAAAATAAAAAAAAATGTGGATCTTTTTAAATCAAATAAAAATGATCGACGCAATTGGCGAAAGCTCGTTGTAATTATCGACAAACGGCCGGTCTTTTCTTTTACCTCTTCTCTCTTCGTATGACGAGGGAAAGTGAGGGAGAGAGCGTGAATAAAATTATATATACGAGATGAACGAGAAAACCGTTTAGTCGAGAAAAATCTCCGCGGTTATTTCCACGTTATATAATATATTCTTCGTAATTTTTTTTCTTTTTTTTTTCTTAAGCCTCTTTCATTTTCATTCTTCTCTTCCCGGTATACAGATGATTTTGTTCACCGCATTGCGCTATCCCAAGAGTCCACCCTAGCTCTCGTTATTCACGGTAGATCTAACGGACCGCTGAGAAGCAGCGGCCGGATTAATTGATTCCCATCCTTTAATGAAGATCGGGAAAAGAAAGGGAAAAAAATCGAGAAGAAAAACGAAGTCCGCGAAAGAACGAAGAGGAGGGAGTCGAATCTCATTGTCATCGACGCGATCTTCATTCTCCTTTCTTCTCATTATTTTTCCGACTTTCTTTTTTTCTTAATTTCTTTCGAACCTCATAAAAGCCTGGCTCGCATATCCAATAAATTCATAGTGAAATTCCTCGAGTGATGAATTTATTCTTCGACATTTTTTTCTTCTTCTTTTTTTTTTTAATCATTTCATTTTTTTATTCTTCGCCCTCGGTATGAATAATATTCCACTATGGAGTCGAACCACGACTCGCTCGCTCCTGCATTGCCGTTATTTTTGCGAAATTTCCCTTCCGGCAACATAAACACGTCAATATTCTCCAATCTTCGCTAACAAGGTAAAACTGCCGTCGCGCAACGTCGTCGTCGTCGTCGTCGTCGGCGGAAATGTGCTCTGGGGCAACTATATATCTAGGGAAAAGGTAGGTGTAATATTACCATGAAAAGTTACTCGCTCGGGAATCTCGTTCGTATATAATCAAGGGCTACCGCCTACTCAGCTATATTAAGCCGGGAGGAGTGTGTGTGAGAGACCGGAAAACTAGAGCTAGCCGCATTACGAATGAAAAGCTCCAACCCCACCCCAACCCCCTTGCGCGTCCCTTCCCACGTGCCACGTGCCCGCATTTAATTTCATACGAATTTTATGACTCTCGTAATCATCCGAATTGTGCAAAATATAAATTAAAGTCGAGACGACGAACAAACATTTTTTAAATATAATGAGTCGGCGAAAATAATTTTTTTTTGTTTTTGTGAAATTTATCTTAATTTATAAAAAAAAATTAATATAAGCGTAACAATGAAATTATTGCAATGACAAAAATTACAAATTGCAAGAATTCTGATGAATTTAATAAATATAAATTTGAGCAGTACATATACGACCGCCCGAATACGTCGCGAGCTTAAAGCAAGAATCACGTTCGCGTGTCGCGACAAATTTTAAGCGACGGTCTTTCGTATAACGCGTGGTCCGAGAAAGCGGACAAAACCGTGCGGGGCGAGACTTTGCGCGAGAGACGAGAGACGCACGACTAGAATTCCCTTCGTACAACTTCGAGGCTCTAAATTTGCCATCGCGCTCACGCGGCTGTCCATTGTATCCGGGGGGATGTATGTTTCGAAATACGCCACCGCATCCCAAAGCCCGGTGCAAGTCCATTGTATCCACAGGAGCGCATACACGAGCATCCTCTCAGCACGACAATGGACCACTATGAGCGTGAGCATTGTTGAACTAGTCGTACTCTGTATCTTTAACGACCGGGAGCTTTTTACCTATTGCACGTTTGCCAAGCGCGTTTTATAAGCGGACTGAAAAATTGCGGGTTATTCGATGAGTCGTTGGCTTTAACATAAAAAAAAAGAAAGAAGAAAAAGAAAAACTCTAATCCTCGTAGCTTTCGTCGAGATCCGGTAAAGTACTAGAGAAAATAAAAAAAATATATATAGAGAGAGAGAGAGAGAATCGTAAATGGAACGATAAAACAAGGTATGAAAGTCGCATCGGCTGATTTTTAAAGCTCAGGAATGAAGGCATTCGTTGCAAGATTGAAGCTTCATAAAAAATGCAGCACGCGTCTGACTGCACACCTCTCTTCTGGAAAAAAAAACGGGACGAAAAAAAAGGTAAGAGAAATCGATGAAACCTTGTAAAAATGCCACAACTTTCAGACGAGCACTTTTTTCTCTCTTGTTTTTATGATCGCGTGCTGTTTACGACTTGTAGGTGGGGAGTTCGGCCACGAGAGGATATTTCTTTGATTGGATCGTTACAGATAACGAGCTTAGCGTTGTGATTAATGACCCGAGCAATTATCATTGACGTGTAAGAAGTGAGAGAGGGCGTGAGAGAGAGAGAGAGAGAGAGGAAGGGAAGAAAAAACAGAAAAATAAATAAAATGAAAGACGAAAGATCGAGATCCCTCGAAAGCTTCGAAACTTTTCCGTCCGCAAGATGATCCGGGGACACATCGAGAGGTACCAGCACCGAGGGATCAGGATTTGATTTAGATAAGCCTTCGAGCTCTTTCGTGGGCTTACCGGTTATACAAGGCGGCTGTTTCATCCCGAGGGAAACTCGACGAGGAAGAAACAGAAAAGGACGAAACAAGGGGGTTGGAAAGAGAGAAAGAAAGGAAGGGGGGGGGGGTTTAAAGCAGAGTTATAGGGAGGCCAGCTGAGTACGTAGGTACGAGAAACTAGGAGAGATGGAAGAGGTGAGATAGACGAAAAAAGAGGGTGAGGGGTTGGAAAGCAAGAGAGAGAGAGAGGGAGAGAAAGAGAAAGAAAGAGAGAGTCAGAGAAGGAAATGGAGACATGCTCCGAATATCCGCTGACTCATGATGCGAGAGGCGATTCGCTCTCGGCGAATGAAAGGAGTACGTGGGAAATTGTCGAGGCTTTTGCCCTCGTCCGTTCTCCCTCGCTCTCTCTCTCTCTTTCGCACTCACCTAGGGACTGACCTCCGGATTTTCCAAGTCGCTACGAGTACGAATCCCTCTTCAATTTCGCCTCTCTCTCTCTCTCTCGTTGTTCATCGAGCGCGAAACTTTTGGCGTAGTCAAAAAAATTGTCATAAAACCGAGAGACTTTGTCGAATAAAATGATTAAAGAAAAAACAAGAAAAAAGAAGGAAAACGAGGAAAGACGAGGGAGACAAAAAAGATATAAAGTTACGTAATGCTGGATCGCGTGTAATATAAAGTGAAAGAAAATGTACCCTCGGAGTGATGGCGATGAGAAAGAGGTCGTAGCCCGAGTTTTCTCACTCAGAAAAAGGACGAGAGTGGGGGAGTTTTTTCCTAGATTCGAATATCAGGGATGAATCTTATATTTCGCGAGGCTTTTGCAAATCTGGGTTCGAACATCGTTGTCGTCGTTTTCGGTTTGCGGCACGAGTGAGAGAGAGAACGTAAACGATGGGGAGGATGGGGGGGTGGTGGCAGGAAAGGAGAAGCTCTTGCCGCGATTCACGATGCCTTCAGCGCTCGCCTCGGCACTAACTCACGAGCTTTTTATGTGTGTGAGAGAAAGAGAGAGAGAGAGAGAGAGTAGAGAGAGAAAGAGCTTGCAGCCCACGAGTAACCCTCGTAAATTTTCTACCGTGCGGCTGCTGCAGCACCATGCTCTCTCTCCCTCTCTCTCTCACTTTGCAGTGGTAACGTCGTGCTGCTGTGATAGTTCAAATATATATGTAGTTACGTTGATGGTTGCAGGAACGAGAGAAAGAGAAGGAAGAAAGAGAGAGAGACAGAGAGGGTGCACCGGGACTTCTCTGCAACCACCCGGGAATTACGAGAGGCGCGCACCCAGCGTCGTTCGTGAAACGAGGTTTCCTCGACTTTGCCCTTCTCTCCTTTCCACTCTCGAACTCTTTTCTCCCAACTCTCTCTCTCTCTCTCTCTCTCAGTATTGCATCCCTTCTTACTCCTATGGCACCCCTTACTTTCTCGTTTTCCGCGTCACGTAAGTGATTTACCACGAATATTCAAGATCTCTCGGACGATTTCGCTAACCAGATTGATCTTATACGATCGAGGTCGGCTCGGCTCGTCGACTAAATGGAAAATGGTGAATAACCGTGTGCCATGGCTCGCCGAGTTTATGAATTTTCGAGTCAACGGCACCAATAACGACGTATATGTACCAAGGGAAAATATTGGATCAACCGGGCATTACACGTCCTCGATTCCATATTTGCCATTTGCGCGAGGGCGTGAATCGAATTATTCACAGAGACGTCAAATTATTGCGATAAATGTATTTTGCGAGCTAGCGAGGCATTTTTTCGTCGCCTCGTCATATTTTCCAATCAACCGCATGCATCGATGATTATAATTTTACATCCATTATATTTTCGATCAATTGATATTCTCGCTTTTAATTCACGATGAACCTAATTAAATCTTGCATGGAAAAAAGGTTTTATTTTTCTGGGGGAGGGATATCGATCATCGTCAAAAGTTTTTCGATTTATCGGAACAGCAACGATGACGGATACCAGATATCGAGGAAATAATTATTTATCGGGTTCTGATATTGGACCAGGCGAAGTCTTAAATTACGAGGGACAGATCGTGACGAGAAGGATAAACGAGTTTTCGAATGTGATTTGTGAGATACGGAATGTATTCGCTTTGTTTTTTTTTATAAGGGTGAATATACTAATCGAGATTTCAATTTTGCTTTTAGCCACCGTATATTCTATACAATTTCCGATAAATGTTATGAGATTATATTTTTCCCACGTATTCGCACGCGGTGTACGTACAAAAGTTGTAGCATACGAGGGAAACATCCGGGAGGGATACATCGGAGGATCCAGTTCGCACCAGTTGTTGCATCTACTATTTTACACTTCACGGGAAAACTTGTATAACCGTTGCAGACAATCTCTACCGAGAGAGAGAGAAAGAGGCGTTGATTAATTTCACATGCCCGGGCGCGAGAAAACTTGCGCAGCAATTTTGTAGGGGATAGACGAGAAGGGTGTAAATGGGCCGAGAGATGAGCAGACAAGTTCCGGTGGAAACAATTCGTAAAGTAAACGCTCGACTTTCTCGTATCTTGTCCTAAGTCTCGAGATCGAAAAAGTAATGCGAAGGAAGAACACGGATCTATTAGCAGAGGAATTCGTTCTGTAGGAAACTGAACAATTAAATCCGAACGAATTACAATTTTAATTTGTTAGTTCGAATAATTTAAATTATTTCCTAAATTCGTTCGAAGTTTCTTTTTAATCAGTCGCTAATTATTTTTTTTGTTACATTGTATTGTTTCGAGCCGAGGGAATTCTTGCTAACGCTTCATGAAATATTCGCCGAGGAATTTCATGAATTTAACGCTTTTAAACGGCGGCATTGATTTTTCGCCTATGTCTGACCGAAGTATGCTTTTACTACTTGGAAATATCGCCGATCAGAAATTTGGTCAGGCGGTCTTAAACAAAATTATATCATCTTTTTCCAGTATATATCGATGTTTGTAGGCCTTCTAATTGCTAAAGTTATATCATTTTTCTCAAAAATAAAAAATTCAATCTTTTGTCATCGATTTCGCGATTCAAGAAATCGCCAAAATCGTGAAAGTTCAAATTGCCGTAACTCTGCTTCCGTTCGACCGATTTAGGTTTGCTTGTAGTGTTTGGAAAGCGGGAGCAGTAGACTTAAAAAATGCCGTTGGATTCATGGCAATTGCTCAAATAGGGCTGTCGTGAGAGTAGTTCGAAAAACGCCGAAAAAATGAGAAGGGAATGTATGGAAAAAATTGCAAACATCGATGATCCGGCTTTAAAAATATGTGAAAAATCATGGAAAAATCGCAATACAATGCACCAGGCAGCGTTTTAAAGCTTGAAAAATCGTAAATGAAATGGCTGCAGAGCAGATTCCCCAAATCACGATGAAAAAAAGTTATAAACATCTCAGTAATAATGTTTTTTTTTTTGGCAAAATACGTAAAGAAAACTGTTCAAAAAAGTTTTTTTCCCAGCGTATATCGACGCATTTAAGCCTCCTAAATACGAAACTTTAATTAATTTCCGTAAACATTGAAAAATGACGAAAAAGCTTGTTTCATCCTTTTTTTCCCTTCACTTCGCCCTCTAAAATGCCAATTCGCCCCAATGTTTCGAATGAATACTTGATCCAGCTAAAATTTTGCGAGACGGATCAGGTCCGCCTCATCAATGCCTGATCCGGCCCTTATAAAACGTCAGACAGCCTGATTAATTTTCCGCTCGAGTCACGTTCCCGATCGCGTAGTCTGCAACGACTCGTGGAAGATCTTCGTGTGTAACGCCCGCGCGATCGTTAGTTACAGAGGCAAATGAGCAGTATGATTTATCATCGTCGATTAACGAACCGTAGCTTTTGGCTCTACGTTTAATTTTATACCTCCTTCTCTCATTCGAATGTTTCTCATCTCTACCTAAAATTTGCTTGTCTCAACCTTCGCTATCTCTCACCCTCTCTCTCTCTCTCTCTCTCTCTCTTTCATTCTACCCCCTCTCTGTCTGTCTCGTAACATCGGGTTTCCCTCGTTACTTTCAGGTTATACAGTTTTCAGTGTTTCCTATGCGCTTTACCACACAGAACCGGATGTCCCGGCTGAAGACTGACTTTATCGCGTTGCCGAAAGTTTATAGTACGAGGACTGCGGTCGCGCGAGCGCGCACCCGCCGGGAAATAACGAGGTGGATGGCGGCGTCGGCGACGCTACGTTCTCTTGCTCTCTCTCTCACTCTCGTACTTTTGAATTTTACCCCGACCATATTTCTCACGAGCCAGAGCTTCTCGTGCTTCGTATCTCGCTACATTCTACCCCCTACCCCTATTCATCTTTATTGATCCGCGTGTTTACGTACCAAGAAAGCATCGTACTTTCTTCTTCTTCTTCTTACGAGCTTGAATTTAACGAAGGGTAAACCACGGGGGTGAAATTGAATAGCGTGACTGAAATTGAGCGATACACGAACGATTTATCGTGAATCAAAAATTGCGATCTATACGTCAATGCCTTTTAAATAAAATAAAAAAAGGTTCTTATGGAACTTGCCTTTAACGGTGGCCTCGTAGGATCCTTTCGTAGCTCGTTGTAGCGCGTCTCGAAGCTATCGTCCCAGTATTCGCGACTTCTCATCCACGAGGGCTGTAACAGACAAGAGAAAATCGGGGTCAAGTCGACAGTCCAAAAAAAAGGAGACGTCGATCTACAAATCGCAAAAAAACACACACATATATATATATAGCACGATTTTCAAACGAGTCCTGAGGATCGATTGTCTCCCGAGGGAAACTTCAACTCGAGTTAACAGCTTCGTCCTCCCTATTTTTCGTTTCCTGCGAAATTGTACAAACTACAGGATACGTTATCGAACACCAGCGAGATCACCGTTCTCTGTCTTGGAATGATTTTGACGACGTCCCTCATTCACCCAGACGAACGAGTTCCGAAAGCTTTCCAGACGATTTGCGGTCCCGGTGTCCGAGAAATTTGATAATGAACGAGACAGCCAACCGGACAATGGAGAGTTTCAACGCTGGTTATTCTCATTCTCCTCCTATCTGTCTGTCTCTCTCTCTCTCTCTCTCTCTCTCTCTCTCTCTCTCTCTCTCTCTCTCTGCGATATTAGATAAAGAGATCGTAGAGTTAAAAACAAAAACAAATTCAGGTACTCGGAGCGACGCTATGGCAAATGAGTTAGTTGTGGCGGGTCTCCCCACAATACTAGCTGACTCACCGCTTGTGCTGGCCGAAAAGGTTATTACAGCTCTAGGGTGCGGAAATCTCACCAATCATATTCTCGAGGCTCGCAAAATTGTGCGTAAAACTGAGACCCGTGGCCTGGAATCTATACCGTCCGGCAGCAACTCGTCGCGTCGCTCTTTTTCCATCGTTGTGACCCTCACGTCAAGCGCGGTTCGGGATAGAATTATCAAAGCAAAGAGGGCGAAGCGGGATCTTAGTGTAGGTGAAGTCTTCGGCAACAACAACACCAATGGCAAGTTGTTCGTGAACGAGTTGCTGTCGGCTGAATGTCACCAATTGTTGCGACTAGCTAGGGTGCAAGCGGCCAAGTCTTCATATAAGTATGTGTGGACAAAGCATGAAACCATTTTCGCTAGGAAAGATAATGGGCATGCTCTAATTGTGATCCGCTCCGCCGATGATTTAAGGATGTTAACATGATTATCTGTCAGACAGCCTGCTACTACACCATATACTTTTCATAACTTACTTCATACTTTATATTATATGTTAATCTTCTTTACTATCCCTCACCATATTAATCTACACTTTTACTTCAAACTTTGAGAGCTATAGCTATAGTAGTAGCAAATACTGAAACCCACTGAATTTACCCTACCTATATACCCTACTACATTTAACTATGATATACTTACTACTACTATAACTACTATAACTATAACTATTACACACTACTATATACCCTACTATATTAAACTACTGTATACTTACTAATACTATAACTACTACACACTACTATATACCCTACTATATTAAACTACTGTGTACTTACTACTATTAGAACTATTACATACTACTATTAACTACTATACACTGTACTATTTACGTTACTATAACAAACCTATTCATACTATTACTATTACTGCTACATATTTTTTTACAAATAACTTGTTTTAAAATGCTCATTCGCTTGTAACTAATATTTGCCCCAAAGTTTACTAGGGCATAAATAAATTATCATCATCATCATCTCTCTCTCTCTCTCTCTCTGTCTCTCTTCCGCTCTTTTGGCATCGAGTGAATTCCCCAGTGACCATTCGTCGTTGGTCTCGGACTCGACCAGTTCCCCCGAACCGCAGAGTTTCGACCGAATCAAGCTTTCGCTTGCTCGCATCGCGAGTGGAAGCAGAGGGGGTTGTGCAACAGAGAGAGAAAGAGGGAGAGCGGTAGGGGTGGTTTGTGGTCTTTGGCAAATCCTCGAGGCGAGTTTCCGAGATATCCGCGCTGCTACCATCCCGCACTTTTTTCCCCACTAGCTTCCGTGCCATATTTGAGAGCTTTTTTTATCTCTCCCCTCGCTCCCTTCTTCCACCCTCGCGTATGACCGGAATATCCGCGCAATCGATGAGCGAACCCCGCGGCCGTTTATAGCGATATAGCTTCGCGCGGATCTCGAAACTACCCCCGAGGGATGCAACGTTCGGTTTCTCGGTGGTGAGTGCCTCTCGAAAGCCGTATAAAAAAATCACGAATCCAGGACGAATGGGGCGGGGGGCTATGGAACGGACCGTTTCACCTCGATCATCCGAGATAAACTTCATCAAACTTCTTGTTCGTTTAATACCCAACAACGAGAAGCTTCGTTAAATATTTATTCTTTTTTTTCTTGCTTTTAAATCCTTTATTCATCCGGACAACGTCGACGTCATGGTAATTTGTATTGTACAATAAACCAAGTGATTATTGAGTAACGAATATTGTAAATGTGAATGTAAATTGAATAGACTATTTTGTTTACGACAAATAAATAATATACATCAAACGAGAGAACAAACATTAGAGTGCTTAGCGATAATTCGATATAAGAAAGTTTTAACGTCGTCACGCACACACGTACGGGAATTGTAACTTTAGCCAACTGGGTCCATCGGATGATCCAATTGTTAATCGCCCTGAGATATTGATTAATCCCCGAGTCTCGGCCAACTTTGGCACTAAAGCTCTGTATTATTAGGTCAAACCTAACGTATACCTGAGATCTGAACCTTGTTCGCGAACAAATATATATAATATTCTTGAGGTATATAAGGAAAGGGGGAGGGGGTTATATATACGGATGAGGCTTCGGGGAGGAAGGAGAAGTCAGGAATATTGAAGAGGTACGACTTCCGGTTCGCCTGAAGGAGAAGAGAGAGAGAAAGACAGAGAGAGAACGCGCGAGACAAACTTCGCTTTAATAGTCCGGACTTTAGCCAAAGCGGAAGGCCCGAGGGGGTATATGCCTCGGGTTCTTACACAGAGGTAGAGAACGTGAGAGAGTGAGATAGGTCGCGCTTCTCCTTTGCCGCTGGCTCTGCTTCTGCTGCTCGTCGCCCAGCCACAAATTGTCTTATTATGCCGCCCCGCCACAAGCGCTCTAGGGGTTGTAAATCCGGCTTCGCTATGTTTTCATCGCTATCAACACTATATATATATATATATACCGAGCAATATGTGTTATATACATATCGTTGGGTCCTATATGTATATGATTCATTGGAAGCAACGTTTCCGCGTCACGAACATGTGAATTCGTAAGACGTACGCATAATATATATATGTATATAGCACACTCTCGCGACCAACCCCTATACCGTGTCTACATTAATTGTTTCATCCGACAGGCAAAACGTTGCCGGTGAATAAATAAATCATTCTTGCGTGCATCGCCGAGTCATTTGGGTAATATAAACCTCGGGTTCGTCTCTCAATCAACCCCCTCGACGAAGGAAATAAATATCACATCGTAGAAAACGAAAAGAAATTGGGAAAATAATAAAAATAAATTGTCTCGTAGAACACGAATGAAAAAAAGAATACAATTTGTCGAGGTTGATAAATTATCGTTGTTTCCTTTTTTCTTCGTTTTTTTTCTTCTCGAACGAAACAACCGTTGCTCTCTGGTAAAATTTATATATAAATCAAATAAAAGCCATATTTTCTCTCGATATAAGAGTCGATATACGTCCCGGCCCATTAGTTCCCTCATTTATACTCCGGCGAAGCGGCAGGATATACGTATAAACTACCCTGACACAAAGGAGAAAGGATCTCGAACGTAATTGTGTGAGAGAGGGGGAGAGAGAGAGAGAGAGAGACAGAGAAAGAGAAAAAGAAATAGGGATGGAGAGAGAATGTAATTCGATAGCCATTAGTATAAGGATTTTACGTCTCGTCAGTTCCACGATGTCATCTCACCCCTATATTGTCTCACTGTTTCTCCCAAACATCGAAACACTACTACCCACGACCGTTACTCCCTCTTTTTACGTCTCCTACCATTCCCCTTTAACTCACCCAACGTCATTCGCGTCTCTCTAGTCCAGGGGGTTGAGAATGTGGTTAGGGGGTTTGCGAAGGATGGGGGAGGGTTGTAAGCTTTCTCGAAAGAGCTTCCTTTGCTCACGAAAGAGCCTATGATTTATAACCCGTGGAATTCTCGACTCTCTCACCCTCTCTCTCTCTCTCTCTCTCTCCCTCGGTAGGGGATGGTCAGGTGAAGAGGGCGGAGGGCTAAATGTATGGAAATGCATTCTGTCGTGCGCGGCGAAGGATCAAACTGCGAGTAGAGGTTGAGAATAGAAAAGAGAGAGAGATGGAGTAGACGAGGGTGAGAGCGAGCTAGTGAAGTGTCTGGCAGTGAAAGAGGCAAAGAGGGAGAGAGAGAGAGAGAGAGAAAGAGATAGAGAGACTTATGTATATACATGTAGACCGAAAGCTCGAGTCTGTGGCCATTCGCAGGCAGCCATTTCTCTGCTAGATGCTCGCCGCTGCCGTGTAAACGACTCTCGCGAGAACTCGCTACTGTATTAAGGTCGAGCCGAGATCAGACTGTGTGTCTGCAAACTTTTACGTTTTTTTCTCTCTTTCCTCCCCTTTTTTGTTCTTCTTTTCCACCCCATTTCACCCTTATCCCTCACTTCCCCACCCCAAACCCTCTCCTTCTCTCTCTCTCTCTCTCTTTCGCTTCTTTTATAAATCATCCCCGCTATAATTTCTCTCTCGCGCGGACTCCTAAAGCTATCGCGTGTAACGATTATAATTCTTTCAGTCCGATGAATTATGGAATTTGTTCGTTGGCGAAATAAGGACTCGGGATACACACATTACGCGTTTGTTTCTTCACGGTGATATTTATACTTTAAGAGCGTAATTTTATATGGCCCATTTATCGAAGTCTCGTAAATCATCGAGCTCGTAAAACATATATTACATCTACATGCGCGCGCCGGGGTAGTGATAAAAATATCCTTATTACGCTATGGGGGTTGGGATCTTTTCGTTTCACCGTACGAAGATCGATGTCTTGGAAAAACTTTTCGTTCCTAGTCCGTAGTTGCTGATTTTTATGTTTTCCTTTTCTTTCTATTTTCTCAAGGAGGAAAAACGTGGGTGGAAAATGCGAGAAAATGAGAGAGAACGATGAGGGAAGGAAGAGGTTTCATCGGCCACAGCATATCCGTATTACACACTACCTATATATATATATATATATATATGCGTATGTGCAACTACGGAGAAGCTTTTGCGAGAAAGCACGAACTTTTCTCCCTCCTCGTTGTTCCTGTCGTATAACCGCGTCGTGTACCCATATATGGTATGTTCGGCTTTCCTCTCGCGCCACACCCGACGGAACGAGAGGAATGAAGCATTTAACGGGCAAAAGCAGCAGCCTCGTTGCACCGTCGTAACAACCATACGTATATACGTACACAGATATATGTGTATATATATAGCACATATTGAAGCGCATACTTTCGTCGAAAGAACATAGACCCTTGCGAAAGCTTACCCTCCTTCCCTCATTCCCGCTCTTTCTAGTTCAGAGGAGAGAGAGAGAGAGAGAGAGAGAGGGAAGGGATAGAAGGAGAGAGAGCGTTGTAGCTTTCAAAAGATATTGCCGCGGCACGGCATTAAACGTAAACTCTAAAAGTTTCATTCTATGTACGGTCTGTAATACGAGGCTAGTGGCTTGACCCAAATTCCGCGACAGTCGGCGAGAGCGAGAATTGGCAAATAATGAGAAAAAAAAAGAAGAGAACGAAGAAGAAGAAGAAGAAGAAGAAGAAGACAGAGAATGCGATAATTCGCGAACGTGCGTGGATGAGAAAAAAGCAGCAAAAGTAAAAGCTGTTTTAATTATTTCTCGTCTTCGTACGAAATGAATAAAGTTTACGTTGATCGCGGGGAGAATAAAAAGAATTGTTTGAAAATTATTTAACGAGAGAAAATTGTGACAATTATAAGTTTTCCAACGGCTGGGAAGGAGGGAGGTGGGCTTTTGCGTTATTAGTGACTTTTTTGTTTCTGAAACAACGATTGTTTTTTACCCTTATTATTATTATTATTATTTTATGCTTTTTGACCGTCTTCGTACAATGGTTGGAAGGTACGCGGTCGGCGAAAGACCGAGCAAAGAGGATTTTAAGCCTCGACTGTATTTAACCCTCACCAACCCTCGAACGACTCTCAACCAACCCCTCTGTCTCGTGTACAACCTCTGCAATTTAGCTTTACGATATATTCCAGAAATGGGTTTGTAAGCAATAGAACGACGACGTAGGAAGGATGGAGCGCGCGAGAGAGAGAGAGCCAAGAGTGTCGTAGATGCGAAGAGGAGTATGAGAGAGCGAGAGAGAACGAGAGTCTCACGCGAAAGTTTCGCAATCTTGGAGAGCTTTAGGTCGCTGCCAAAGTAGGAGGCGCGAGAACGAGAGCGCGTTAGCGGGAGTTAACGTTCATGGGGACCCCCTCTTCGCGATAACGTTCGTTCTATCGTTTATAAAGGTCTCCTTTACCCCGTAAGCAACCATCTACCGTGTACACGTCTCATTTACGAACCCGCGTATATAGATACGCCAGGATGAACGGTCGCTATCGTAAGAACGAAGAAACGGGAATAAACCAAAATTTCAGATAATTTAACGAGCGTGTAATAATTATGAATAATTCGAGATATAATTATTCTTCGGGGGTAGATTTTTCTTTTATAAAAATATTTTATCGTCCAGCGCACCGAGGAAAATGTTCGAGCGAGCGATACTACGCTTTGATAATTGAACGTATCGCGTTCCAGATATTACAATGGTGCCTCGTAGTGTTGGGGAATATCCGCGAGAGGGAAAGACAGAAAGCGCGAAGCTCGATTTCAACCAAACTTTTGTTTACCGTTGCAACCCTTCGTTGAATGGCTCGCGTTGCTTGTTCGAGCATCGCTTCCACTCGAGCTGTCATATTCCACCTTTCCAATGTTCCAATGTTCTCTCTCTGTCTGTCCCTCTCTCGCTCTCAGCAACGCACTTTTGTTCTTCACTCCTCATCGAGGCTCTCCACTATCAGAGTTTACTGTTACCTATTAAACCAAACCCTCTCCCCTATATATAGGCCAATGAGCGAAGTGGATCGGTCGGATGAACGTACCACTCGCGTTTATCCTACGAGCCTTCGACCGATTGAATCGAGACCGTTACCTCGAGGGGATATCGAAATATAATTATCAACGTTTTCAACGTATCGGATTTAAATTGAATTTTCATTCTAGTTTTAAAACGTTAACGAGACGTCGTGGTGTCACAAGGTCACGAAAGGTCAATTAAAAGTGCAAGTCCATTCGGTACCGAGAAGATAAATTTCATTAATGAACCAAACCTCGTGTAAACTCGTCCCGCTAACTTTCCAACGAGTTATCCTTAGGGTTGTTTTCACGCTCGATGATCTACCCCCGTGTGCAGTTTGTAGGTAAGGGTTGAAAAGTTCGTTTATTCGAGTCTGAAACGATCGGCGGCAGCGCTAAGTGGTCCATTCATGCGAATCTCGTCTCGTACGAATAAATATGTATGCTTTTAGTTACCCGCTCCGAGAAGGGCGGAGAGGGGTTGCTTTGGTTCGCGCTTTCGCAAGAAAAAGAACTCTTTTTCGTTACTACGCTGCGGCACGAAGCTGTACTATATAAAAAAGCAAGACGAAAAAAACCGCCGGAGAGACGTTCTGTTTGCGAACACAGCCTTTCACCCACCGCTCTCTTCGTTTCATATTTCTTTTCTTTTTTCTCGCGGCACGCCCGGCTCCTCGTTCGTGAGAAACAAACCTATTTCGCGTGGATAAAATGCGAGAGAGAGAGAGAGTTGCGAAGCGAATGAAAAAAAAGAGAATGAAGAAAAGGTACGCCTCGACCATACCCGATGACGTTTTTGCAATGCAAATGCGAAAAGTAGAAAGGAGGAAGAAAAGTGGAGTCTGTCGAAGCATTTCCAATGTTTCTTCAACTTCCCGAGTTCTTATTTTTTCGCATACATCTTCACCTTCTCTCTTCTCTCTCTTTCGCGCTTCGCTTTTTATCCATCGTACGAACTAATCGTCGAGTCGTTGATGAAAGGACTCTTCAACTTTTTAGCTTTACATTACCGACCGATGGTAATACCATAAAAATGGTACTCTACTTGTAAGATATTCCTCGACGTAAATATAGGGTACCCGTATATTTTTCTTTTTTCACGCGTTTGTTCGAGCGAATGTTCAACCCTCGTCGACGAATGCAACGCGGTGTTCCAGTTACGTATCACGAGTCCCTCAACGATTTTCGTGAGGGAACGCACTTCGGGGGTGACTTTACGGTCACCAGAAATGTAAAATATGGTCGGACGAGTGGTAAGAGGCATCCCGAGAGATGGTTGTCCGTTGTCGAGCAACGTTGAAGTTCGGCTCTGTGGTTTTTGCGAGTTAGTGTACGAAGAGAGAGAAGGAGAAACACGCTCGAGTGCATCGTCCATGGCCTTTAGTGGCACGTCTTCGCCTCCTTTTACCATTATGCGGTCCTTCGTTGCTCTGTCACGAACGTGGGGGCGTATGCGTCGTGAGAGATGGCGACTACCCCACACTCTCCAACTCTCGGGATTCGACTCGGTGTATAAATATCGTATCCTTCCTCTCCACCCCTATTTTCCAACCCCCATCCCTCTCTTGCACACACCCTCTGTCTCGCTCTATCTCTTTCTCTCTCACTCATCGTCTTTCCTTATAGACGAACGGTGATGGTCAGCAAAACCGGACGTTTGCTCTTCGTCGCAAGTTCGAGAAGCCCCCGGCGGACTTCTTTCTCTTTCAACTTTCTCTCTCTCTCTCTCTCTCTCTCTCTCTCTCTCTATCTTTCGCATCGTCGTTCATACCTGAGATAAACACAAGCGCGCACATCGAAGCAACCTTCTGTCCGTTGCACACACTCAGTAGGAAACCCCGGGTGGTGTTGTCACCGGGTGCAAGGCATGCATGCTCCAAAGCAACCGATCCGTTGTACGGTTCACTGAGATCGAACAAACTGCGACAGCCAAGAGAGAAACTATCCATCGAAATTCGATGGATATGCGGTTCTCTCTCCTGCCTGCCCCGACCTATACACCAACCCTCAGGAAAGTCCCTCGAGGCGATTGAAACTTCGTCGCGACGTTTTCCTTCGGGTGTAGAGTTCCGCCGAGATATAAATACAAGAACGTTTCCGTGTTTAACGACGATGCCGAGTCTAGATCGATCGAATCGAAGAGTGAAAAAGAGTTTGATATTTTTATCACTTAACAGGGTGTTGCTTTTCGATCGAACGATTAGTTCATGACAAAAAAGAAAAAAGTGAACGCCAATTTTTATAATTTTTATTTTTTCGTTTTAACATTACTCGGGATTACCGACTAATCTCTTTTTATCTCCGGAGAAACATTTGAGTAACGAGTTTCCGTGGACGCGAGAGAAAATATAAAATTTTTCTTTCTTTACGGAGATTTTCATTATCCCTTCTACATTTACCTCGTCGACTGCGTCAAGCTCTTGCATCGTTTTTCTTTTTGTTTCCCGTTCTTTTTTTTATTATTTTCGAACCCTCTGGCGAGCCAGAGAATATGCATGCGGGAAGATGCACGCGGTCACCGAGCATACTGTTTAATTTAAAACGGAATTAACGGCAGACCTGGTCACCTCGTTACCGTAGTTCAAGTGACCACAATGAGGGTATTTCCATCTCTCTCTCTCTCTCTCTCTCCCTCTCTGTCACTACGTCTCTAGCGTCTGCGCTTACTCAATTTCTCTCTGTCGTTCTCCGCATCTACGGAGGTGGAGAAGGGGATGGGGTGGATACGGCGTTAATGGACGGGAAACCTCGCATGTACGCTGGAGCGTTGTAGAGCTCTGGTCACATGAAAACCGAGGACTATGTCTCTCGCAGCCCTTTCAGGTATCGCGAGAGAACGCCCTCCCTCCCTCTCTCTCTCACCCCTCGTGTTGTATATACGATAGGTGGAGAAGGAGAGGCAAGGGGATATGGGAGAGGGAGGAGGAAGAGTAGTAGCACCACGATAGTGGTAACAGTCCGGAAAGCTGTTCGAAGGCTTCACCGGCTTCCTCTCGGACCATGTTACCATTCCTTGGCGTATATCTAGATCATCCACGACGAATCCCTCCTCGATGATACACGTATCGTGTTCGACATGCGAAACCTATTTTTGACTCTTTTTTTCTTTTTACTTTCTCGACGTTAACGAGTCGAGAATGGGCGAGACACGAGAGCGATCGAGAAAACATGATCGGAGAAACTAAATTCAACGTCAACGTTGAGAGATAGGGAGCCACGCGTGTATACGTGTGTGTGTATGTGTATGTGCGAGTGTGTGCCCTCGTCCCGTCTATTCGTGACGAAGTAACGAATTGTGGGCAAGAGTTGGTCTCTTGAATTTCAAGGTATCCGAACTGTACGACGTATAGTTATAACGCGAACGAATTCTGGAATTGGGTCGTGTACGTGGTCGCGAGAGCCATGAGTATATAGAGTTAGTACCAGAGCAGCTCTACGACGATTGGCTCCTGTACCCGTTCTCTCACTCGCTCTCTCTCTCTCTCTGTCTGTCCGTCTCTCGCCTTCACTTCTCGTTCTATGTATCTCTATCTCTATCCACCCCTCTGGCGAAGGGTCGAAGACCAGAAGCGGAGCAGTTTCATACACGTGGTGTTTCAAGCTTGCCGAATGGTAATCGAAATCGATTTTCTTCAACGATGGAAAACAAGATGACTCGAACGATTTGCCGAGAGAGAGAGAGAGAGAGAGGGACGGAGAAAATACGCGTATAGCGTAGATAGGTACGTGAGGAAATTTTATATGCCGGCATTAAAAAATCATTGCTTCATTGTATTGAGAACGATATTGGCGCACGATCCACTCTTTATCTATCTATCTATATATATATATACTATATCGTGATAAAAATGTTGAACTCGACGACGCGCGCTACTTTTTCCCTTCACGTAATAATTTCGTTCCCAACGAGACGCTTTTCCCTAAGAAAATGGTTCTCTGCGGTAAAAGAAGAGCGAAATAGAAAGAGAATGAGCGAAAGAGAGAGAGAGAGAGGAAGAGAGGAGAGAGAGAACGTAAGAGCTCTTTTATTGGCGCGCAAGCTGCAGGAAGCCCAAGACAAATTCTCATTCCCCTCATTTTTTTTTCTTCTTCTTCGTCTTCTTGTTCTTCCTCTTTCTCTCTCGTAACGCCGGTGGAAAGAATGAAATGCTCAGTTTCTTCAACCACTACCAGCCCCCTCCCTTCCCTCGCCACCCTCTAGTAATATAAAGGGAAAGCCTCTTCGTGCGCGCGTGGGTTTTCGTCCAACCACTTTGGGCCTGGGTCGCGCAGTTGATATTACAAAGGTATCTTCCTCCCCTTACTTCACCTCCTCCTCCTCATCCTCTTGCTTCTTCTCGTACCATGGTTTTACCTCACTTTGTTTTCTCAGTGATAATTTAATAGCTTCGGTAGGGGGGCAAGCACTGCGACGCTTTGCGGTGCGTGGCGCGGTAAAGGAAACTCTCTCGCCCATCCTCCCTCTCACTGTCTTTCGCACTCTCTGTGGCGCTTGTCGAAGAGACCCTCTCCCTCTCTCACTGTCTCTCTCTCTCTCTCTCTTTCTCGGTGGCTCTCGCAGTAGAGATCGCTGTAAACGTAGGCTAATGCGCGGATGAGAGCTGTGTGCTCCCGGATTATCGATGTTATCGTTATCGTCGTGGAGCGCCATCGTGTTTCATCCCCCCCCCCCCTCCCCTTCACTCCTCCGTTTCCTCCTTCTACCGCCACTTTCTTCTCCCCTCTCCTAACGGACCCGGAGCCCCGGGCTGAAGCTGCGTCGACTAAACGGAGATCAACGAGGTCTCGCACGTTTCATAATAGTTATATATGTGTTACGTAGACGTAGTATTACACATATATACTTACATACGCGCGCACGTGTTCGTGTGTGCGTGTGTGTGATTTATAAATATTTCTCACAGAAGCCGCGTCTAAAGTTCCATTCTCGAAAGCATAAAAGCCTCGGTCTCGATACTCGATAAAATAGAACCAGAATGGCTAGTGGCGAACAAAAAGGATTAAATAAAAAGTTGACCAGCGCGTGTATAAAAAAATAATAATGAAAAAAAAAGCAATTCGCAAAAGATGTAGACAATGCTGGAAATGGTGCATCGATTTGCCTGGCACCGACGTAAACAAAAACCGATTGTTTCTGGAAAAGTTTTAATGATCGGTAACGTGGTGGAATCAAGAACCAATAGAGCAAGTCTATATTGGCTACTGAGAGTGATCTCCGTTATGTGGCAACGAAACGAGAGAGAGAGAGAGAGAGAGAACAGAATTGGCGAATGTGATGAGAGTAATGGAGAACGGGTTAGAGAGAAAGAGCATTCGGTGAAACATATTGCCGGGAACAATTGGAATAAAAACCGAGAATCGCATGAAGCAGCGTTGAGAGGGAGAAAATAAAGTTAAAATAGAGAGAGAGAGAGAGATGAAATTCTGGGACGAGGGTGAGTGAGTGGAAACGAGCGTACTTTCCATTATTCGTAACGACTGGGATTTCGATTAGCTGCCTTCTCATCCTCTGCACATCCTCTTCCTGTCTCTCTGGCACCAGAGCTTCCCTGCCCCCTCCCCTTACCCACCACTCCCCTTCCTCGCCTCTCTTCATTCCACCATAGACATACACTGGCTACCTAACCGAATTGGCGGAATATTTATTCGGTGGACTCGTGCGTTGCTAATTTTCGTTCGCAAACCGAAATCCAATAATACTCGTTTTTGCTTTTCGCTCTTGGGGTTGCGCGCGGGTTGAGGGCGAAGGGGGTGGCTCGCGCGTTACGTTTTGGACGAGAGACAAACCGTCGGCGGCTTCGCGCATATATTCAAGCCGTGCGCTCGTTGTTCATGACCGGAGGGCATGACCCCCCTCCCCCGCGCCCCGTTCCAACACACCCGCTACCATACCTCGTGTGTTTTCGACGACCGCTTTCGCCACATTTCGTTTCAACGATAACCTCCCCCAACCCCTGCCTCCTCCCTCCGGTACACACACAGGTTGTTCAGCCGTTTCTCGTCCCTTCAGCTCGATCCTAAATATTCGCTCGGCCGTTACGAATGTTTCGTCCCGATTCGACGAACGGTCGGTTTTTGTTTTTACGTTTTCGTCGTTTTTTTTTCGTTCCCCTTTACCCCGGAAAATCGATCATCGCGACGATTCGATCGTTCGACGACGACGAGTTAAAAATTAACGAATTAACTTTAGGATTCTGTTTAAATCGAGGTGAATTTCGAGGAAAAACTTAATCGACAAGAATCAATGAATTAATTAATTCAGAATTAAAATTAAAATGTCTTAAAATTAATTTATCCCTTCCCTCCAAATTGCTAATTCATTCGTAACAAACTCCAACGTTTTGTACTACATTTCTTCTTCGAAATACCGATTATATATTCATCGTTCGTTCTAAACAGAATACCTACCTGTACGAAAGCTTGGAAATGCCGGAATAATCGCGAGCGAACGCAGCAGCCTTATCGTTACGCCGCTATGGAGGGCTAGTTAACTTTACGTACACATACATAGTACCTACATCCCTTTTTTCATATCGCTATACCTGTACGAGAGGGAGAGTGAGGGTCGGGGGAGGGTGAGAAGAGAACGCTCTAGTGTCGAGATCAGTGCGCGCGGAGCCTTTTACGCTTTTAACCGGCTGCGAGACAAAACGGCTCAAGCCCCCCCACCCCCACCCCCTCCCTCGCCGCTCAACCACCCACCCACGTGCGCACGCACACATATAACAGCAGATGCATTTGCCGCACACACAGACCGCGAAAATAGCGAGGATAGAAAACAGTGAAAACCGTGTGTTGTATAGGGGTTGGTTGAATCGCGTGATAGCGAGCGATTCCTCAAACGTGCCGGTGGCGCACACCGACGCGAGGGGCCAAACGGAAGCCCGAGCCGCGAGCCATTCATTGCCGCGTTTGAAAAGTCGACAGGAGCTTATGTAGAGCTCTTTCCCAGTAAAAGCTCTATAGGTACGTTGTACACGTAAATATAATATTTATATATATATATATGGGGATTGGATCACGTCTTCATCTCACTTTAATACGCTGGAACTTATCGAAAAAAAACTCTCCGTTCGCACTAATCCACCGTACTTTCGTCGGAATCTTCTGCATTCCCCCCCGTCCTCCCGGGCAAAAAAAACAGAATATATTTATCGAATCTTTATGTCGTGAATATTGTCACGAAACGAAAGGAAAGAGAACGGAGAATAAATATTTCAACGAAAAAGCAAATGGAAACGAACAAAAAATACGCGTTGCTTCCAGCTTATTAACGAAAAAAAAGAAAAAAAAACAGTGGCACATTAGCGCCGTGGACAGCTTTGATCTTTTGTTGATGTTGAACGAAAAGCACGAGCGACGAGGTCTTTTGCAGAGAGAAATTAATCGAAAAAAATATGTTTATGTAGTAATTAAAAAACAGAGAGAGAGAGGGAGAGAGAGAAAAGAAAAAAATGATTCATTAAGAAGAAAAGTAATATACGTTGTTCAAACACGGATCTTGTAATATATTTGATAATTTCGCGAGCGATGTAGAGCAGGTACAGCTCGGCGAGAGAATTTTCGAGGTGGTCGATGTAATATTGGTGGATGTACGAGCGGTCTTGTTTTCGCTTCCGCGTACTCGGGAAATTGACGTTATATCGTCGGTGGACCGGAGATGCTGTGTATTTGTGTAAACGCGTGGCACGATAGATAGCATGAAATCTCGTTCGTTATATCAATATATATATATATTTATTGATATATGGATATACACGAAACGCAGTAATCAATGTACTGTGCAAATTTCTGTATCGAAGTGAAACCGCACTGAAAGCGGAACATATATTGATGCAGTATACGTACAATTCTGTTGTCAATCAGCATATATACGCGAGATAAATACGCGTGTATCAATTTTAATTGAACGCGATGTTTGTAAATTTTCTTTCGCCAATTGAACCAACGAGAGAGCGAGAGGAATAGAGAACAAGAGAGGGGGAGAGAGAGAGAGAGGGAACGAGGTTGGATTGCGAATTATATTCCGGGCAATCTCACTGGTCTTTCATCGGATATCGCGTAACATATCCCGCTCCGGCATTATCCCTTTGGGTGAAATTATTCCTACGCATAATATAACACACAATGCTGTTGGGCCGAGTGCCTGATTTCAAATCCCGTTTCACGGAGCGTATTTCATACAATTTTACCGAGCGAAAAATTGTGGAACGCCCGAATAATCGTTCGCGGTATCACTAACGTGCCTTTATAATCGAAACAGAAAATAGCCGTCATTGTCAGAATTATTTCAAGAATTGTGCGACGGTTTTTTGTTACGAGATCATTTCGTAACCGATTCCGAAAAAGTTACTTTGAACAAAAAATTCGTTTATTTTTTTTTTCTAATTAACTGTCGTACGATGAAAAGCAACAATTTTTTGTTCGAAGAACAATAGCCTCGAGGAGTGTACAGGCTTTTTTTATTTGGGATGATAACAACAACAACAACAACAAAATGAATATCGCGATTTCCCGTCGATCAGCTTATAATAATCGGACGCAAACAGTCTAATTAACGATCGTTCATCCCCGTCGTTCGATAATTAACGCGGAACGGTGAGTCGTCCCGAGCGACTCTCGATGCGCGCTAGCTATTTTCATCCTATTAATTTCGATAATAATTCATTCGCAAATCGTGCTGATCGAAACGAACGTTATTGTTATACCACGATGGTGGTGTACCTTCCAAAAGCGTGACAAAATGGCTTATCTATCATGCCTGTATTCAGGAACAAAATGACGAATGGTCGAATCATCATTACCGTTCACGATTCCATTTTTCTCTTAACCTCTCTCTCTCTCTCTCTCTCTCTCTCATTATAAAAATATATATATTTATGAACGATCATCGAATCGTGAATGAGAGATAAGGGTCATGGGGGAATCGAGGGATGGTTGTCGCGCGATAAACAACAAGGTGCGGGCCGACGAGAGCGAGAGGGAGGGAAAATTCTCGCGCGTCAGGTTATACCGGGGGTCAAGTTCGACCCTTGTCACGAAAGCTCGTGCCGCTAACTATCGTCGTTTATCCAGGGGTTGTATGTGTATGTGTGTATGTGTGTGAGCGAGAACGAGAGAGAGGGAGATAGATAGAGAGAGGGGGGGGGGAGAGTTTAAACGAGCAACTCGACCGGGGGCTACCTCGGTCATTTCGCAAGCTCGGTCGCCCGAGGTCGTTCGAGATGACGCTCTTTCATTATACATACATATACACGAGGGTAAGATTAATAACAAACGCGTCATAAAGTTTTCGTCGCGTGTTTCGGTATCTGGACCGGAAGATACCGCTTTTATAACACCACGATGGCTTATAACGTACCGTCGGCGTCGTTGTGCGCGTCAACAATATTCCCCGTTTAATGAAATAACACGTGGTGGCGCAGCAGGTCTTCAAGATTACGACGTTACGAAAATTGTATGCGCAACATTTTCTTGACAAAATAATCGATCGAGTCAGCAAGTATGAACGTTCGGCGATCAAATGAAAATATATATTATGAAAAAGAGAGAGTAAAAAGGGTAGAGGGATGAAAATTCAGGGGTGGTCGAATTAATTAAGTTACACCCCGTAGAATTTCCGAGTTCTGTGAAAATTTCGCGAAAAGCTCGCTACGTATATTATCGCACGACCCAACGAAAGTATTACTTCACGCCCCGATGCATTCGATATTTTTCTCAAAAAAAAAAAAAAAAAAAAAAAAAAAAAAATTCTTTCCTCGCGTGAACGTTTTTTCCTACACGTTTCATCGTCGCTGCTTTTATATCTCCATTTTTTTAACGTTTTTTCTTTGTTTGTTTGTAATTTCAACTTCCATAGCTTTTGCTTTATTTTGCTTATTCGCGACAAACCCCTACGCGGTATTATCGCGTCGTACAGTCTCCTCTGGTTCGCGGTAGGTGCTTCGTCGCTTTATCCAACAAAGTCTGACTGGACGCTTTACCAACCCCTGGGCCCTTTAGTGAACTACCCTCGTCTCATCCCTCGCTCTCTCACCCTTCCCTTCAGAAATACCTTCCTTTCACGCTGTCCACCCTTTTTCCAACCCCTCCCGCCCCCTCGCTACCCTCTTTCTCTTTAACCCTCTCGCACTCTCCTTTCCGCCCTTTCTACGTCGTGATCGCAACCCAGCCAGAGTGTCCACGTTAGGGGTTGGTTGCAAAGGCCGATAAGAAGAGAGTTCCGGACGCGCTCCGTTGGCACTTTCATCCCCCTTTTCCACGTACGTCCGTTTGTGTGTCCGTGCTCGTTCTCCCGTTTTTCCGCGCATCCCAACCCCGCCCACGTCGACCCTTATTTTCCATATATATACACACATACATACATATACAAACTGGATGGAATTCCTCCTCGTACTACACAAGTCGAGTCTCTGTCTGTCTCTCTCTCTCTCTCTCTCTCTCTCTCTCTCTCGCTCGCTCGCTCGTCAGCCCCTTTGCCTTGAAAGCTCGACGCTCGAGCCTCCCCCCCAGCCTCTCCAACGTCCATATAACGCCCCTACCCTTCGCAATAACATACACACAGGCCTAGGAAAACCGAATCCTATATATTTATTTATTTTTCTTTTTCCCTCCTCGTTCGTACAAGAGAAATCCATCCGTATAGCGTGCTTAGGGGGGTGGTGGTGTAAGGGATTTTTATACAGAGCCACCGCGTCGTATCATTGTTATTCACGTCCAACGAATCTACGTTCTCTCATGTCGCTTTGGATTCTTCTGATTTTTTTTTGTATCCACCCCTGCTGCTCGCCCCTATGTATAATCTCGTTGTGTCGCGCGAAATCCCGTTTTGTTACGGATTTTTGTTGCGTAAATCGGAGTGGGGGATGAGGGGTGTGTGAGGATCGAGTGACGTTCATTCGCTTAACGACGATAATTCGGAAAATAAGACGACAAGAAAAGAAAATCTCAACCAAATTATGGACGATAAAATAATGAATATTCAATTATCGAGAATAAAATAATGAATATTTGATAATCGATAATAAATAAATTAATATGTAATTAATCGATAATAAAATAATGAATAATTCATTATCGACAGTTATCGCGAGACAATAATTACCATTCGCGAAACGTTAATTAGTTATTATTTCGTTTCGGGAAACGAATATCATTTTTATTCCTCGATGTCGTTGTTGTTGTTGTTGTTTTTTTGTGCCCCAATAGCATTTTTTAATGTTTGCGGAGTGAAAAATATGTTAAATTGGCAAATGAATTTTTAAGGGTTCGGCGGATTGAAATCTTTCGACCTTGCAATTGTTGCGAAAAAATTGAACGAACAAAAAGAAATAGAAAAAAAATAACAAACTCATCGACAACTCGGCTCGTGGATTTTTCGCGAAAAATACGTTGACTCGAGGAGGGTGGCTAGTTGTTCCTCTCCCTTATTCCGTGGGCGATAAAAGGATCGGCCGATGTTCGCTCACTAGGACGTCTCTCTCATCTATATCCGCGTTCCTATAGGGTACTTCTGTTCTCTTTTTCTCCCTCTCTCCCTTTTTCTATCTGGCAGAGCGTTTGTGCCGCGGCTCTTCTTCGTCTACCTACACGAAATTATTATGCATTATGCAGCGACTAGAGAGCGAACGGGTTAACGACCGTGTGCCTTTATCTCTCTTTGCTCCCTCCAACCCTCCTCCACCCCTCATCCACCTCACCTTCTTTTTTATTCTTCACTCCCTTTCCACGTCCAAGAACGCGTTAGTCAGCGAAAGGAAGGAGAGGAGGGGACTGAGCATATGCCAGGGCATTTCGCGAGTTCCGTAGAACGAGAGAATTTTAACTCTTTCCTTTCCTCAAACCTCACTTTCTTCTCGTCTCGTTTTTTTTAATCTTTCTTCTCTCTTTGTTTTTTTTCTTTCTTTTTTACCGTTTTACCGGAAGTCGCGGAAAATTGTTCGGTAAACTTTACTTCCTCTCTCTTTCCCTCTGACACTCTCTCTTTCTCTCGCCCCCTCCCCCCCCGGCCCTTCCACACCTCTCTTTATTGCGAAAACAATCGATCGTAAAAATTCTTACGTACGTATGTAAATCGACGTGCGTAAAAACACAAAGAAACGAAACAACGCGAGGACTAAACGCGAAGAAGAAGAAGAAGAAGAAACAAAAAATAGTAATAATGAGAATAACGAGAGAAAAAGAGGGAAAAAAAACTGTGAAGCGTCTCTCTTCGTTTTCCAATTCTTCGCGTATCGTTCGACATTTTTCGTACGCGCGTGCACAAAGATGTTGGTGTGATTGTATTTCTTTGAAGTTTCTAGTGAAAAATACGTCTTGGGCTACCTATATCGTTTATACGGGCGAGAAAACGTAAGAAGAAATATACCTACATCGGAGATTGCGAGAAAACGTCGAGAGTCGAAACAAAACGAAAAAGCAAAAAGCAAAAAAAGAAAAAAAATACGGAAAATAAAACGAGAAGATGCTTCTCTCATTGTCTAGGGGACGGAGTCGAGAACAAGTAACAAGGACGTTAACGACGTTTCTCTTCCATCCAATTTCTACGTCCCGCGCACCGTGCACTGCAGTGTCTACAAAACATACAAACATGCACATGTATATGAATATATATATATATATATATTCATATACATGTGCATGTTTGTGTGTGTATATGTATATATATATATTTATATATATGTGTGTGTGTGGGTTGGGGGGGGGGCGGTATAAGGGCAGCTTTCTATCTTTCTACTTTCTCTCCAGCGGCTCGGAAAGCCGAAACACGGAGAGGGAGAGAGAGAGAGTGCAGGTCACATCAGCGCGAGGGTGAGCGCTGGCTCTCTTTCGATTTTCGCTTCAGCTCTCGTCGCGACGTTTCCTACTCTCTCTCTCTCTCTCTCTCTCTCTCTCTCTCTCTCTCTCTCTCCCACATTTTGTATCTGTCTCTCTCGATCTCTCTTTCATTTTGTATCATTCTCACTCGGTCGTTTTCCAACATTTCTTTACCTCCTTCATTCTCATCTCCCATCTTCGTTTACCTCTCTCTCTCTCTGTCTCTCTCACTCTCTCACTCTCGTCGTGAAAAAGCCCTCTCGGTACGGGATATTTCACGATGCGGAAGCTGACAGTTGTGCGCTACTTTGCTTTGCCACCCCCTCCCCCTCCCACCCTCTCCTTCGCTATTTCGTCTCCTTCTCTCCACCACGTACTTCGTCTACTCGTCAGTCTCCGAATTTACAAAGTCTCCTTTGCCAAACGGTCGTATATATATATATATATATAAATGTGTGTATATATATGTTTTTATGTACGTAAAGAGCAGAGGCGGGAATTGGAAGATCGAGCGGAGGATATACCCCGCGGCCTCAAGACGGTTACCTTGTCGCGTTTTATTTCGATTAACGCTTCGCTTGGTTGACGAAGAAGAGGAAAAAATAAATAAAACAAAATAAAAAACGAAGAAAATTCTTACCTTGATTTTGTTTAATTCTCTTTTTTCACCCACTTTTTTTTCTCTCTCTCTCTCTCTCTCTTTACCTAGCGACTAAAATATTTCGAGTTTCGCGCAAGCAGAGCTCGGAGAAAGTAATTTTGTCGGGAATAAAAATGTGTTTGCCGCCGCTGCCGACGACGACGACGACGATAATTTTTATACGACGCGCGCGCGCTACCTCGTGTTTGTTCTAGGGACGAGTCCAAGGGATAGAGAATTGTCGAGGATTTTTTATCCTGTTGACTCCGTGAGAACACGATCGAAGAGGAATTTCAAAATTTCACGAAAATAACAAAAATACAGAATAAAATAAAAATAAAAATCATAAAATATGTATGAAATTATTTTTAAAAAGCTTGGTAATATCGGTAAAATTGTTGGATAATTTTGATCCCCGGGAATGTTTTTCTCCCGTTTCTACGTCGAAGGAAAATCCCTCCCTCCCTCCTCCCACCCTCTCGTTTATTTCCCGGTGCGTGTATATATAGCTTCGTTTCAACGTCCTGCTGTTATGGTTAATAGTCCATAAATCATCGTATTATGTACATTCTACCCATCCGACTGGTAATAATCTTCGCAGCAATTCGAACGACGACTCTCACCCCGTCCGATGTGCTTTCTCTCGTTGTTACTTCGAGCCATGTTTTCGTTACGACACTCGCGACGTATGACTCGAAATGAAAAAAACATAATATGAAAACCATCTTTCGAAACGAGTGCAAGCCCCCCCCCCCCTTATATCTAGTCGTCGAGGCGTGAGTATGTATTTTTTAATATTTTTATCAGCTCCCTCCCCTTCTGTTTTTCCATCACGTTCTCGCCCCTCTCTCTCTCTCTCTCTCTTTCTATCTCTACTTTTCTCATTAACGTTCGTATATTATATTCGTTCGTCAATGTTCGTGACTCCGTTGACTCGTTGATAGAAAAAGCAGGAAAAATATATAGAAAAAAACCGCAGACAACAAAAAAGAAAACAAGAATCGCGAATGAAGCGTCACGTATGCGGGAAGGGGTGTTTTTCTCGCCCTCGTCAGCCCTCGACAGAAGTAAAGTCCTGGGGAAAAAGCGTCACCGGGGTAGGGATATATATCGTGAAAAATAAGAATTCGATGCTCGAGAAAACACGAAAGGAATTTTCCTTACGTGAGGAGAGGGGGGGGGGGGGGGGGGGTGGAATGAAGGGGGTTGTGTCTCGGGCATTATTTGCCGCTGGCTCGAGGTGTACGTGTAAAAGCGATCGTATTGCACTGTGCTATTCGAGCAAGGCCGAGAGAGAGAGAGAGAGAGAGAGAGAGAGAGAGAGAGAGAGAGAGAGAGAGAGAGAGAGAGAGAGAGAGAAAATGGACGTGTGAGAAAAGCGTCAAGGGGGTGGCAGAGAGTCGAGGAAGAGGGTGAGGGGTGAGGGCAAGCTATGCGAAAGGAAATTCCAGAACTCTCGATTCCTAGATCGCGGAATGAGACAGGAAGGGTGGGGGTGCGTTGAGGAAAGGCATGGAAAATATTCCAAGCCTCTTTCTCTCTTTCTTTTTCTATTTTATATATATATATATATGTATTTATGCACAAGCTTCTTACACTCGCCTCCTATGTGCATCGCGGCAATGCAATATAAGGTTTCATATTGGAATATATATATATATATATATATATAAATTTGTTTTTTATATAAAAAGATCGCGCGAGGAAATGCGAAAACTTTGGTGCGAAAAAAGGCGCACCGCGATCGCTTTTCGTTCGCTTTTCTCATTCGATTCACGAATACTTTGGATGATGAAATGTTATATAACATAAAAAAGAAGAAGAAGAAGAAGAAGAAGAAGAAGAAGACGACGACGAAGCAAACAAATTTAAAACTCCGATAAAATTGAAAGAAAATGTGAAAACCAAAAAAAGAATAGATGTAACATTTTTTTTCATTCTTTTTTTTATTTTATCGAGGAAATGATCATCTTCGACCCACTTAAGGTAGTTGCTATTCTCTCTGTCTTTCATTCTCCCTGACACTCGAAGTTTACCCCAAAAGAAACATGTATAATGAAAGAAAGAAAAAAGAAAAAAAAAGATACACAAGCGATAAAAACCGGTGGCAAGAGCGACGAAGCGTGTTAAAGCGGTTGAAAGGGTGAGCCAGAGAGAGAGAGAGAGAAGAAAAAAAAGAAATTGCGAAGGGTTGCGGAGCATATACTGGAGCAACAAAAGAGAGAGAGAGAGAGAGAGAGAGAGAGAGAGAGAGAGAGAGAGAGAGAGAGTGAATGAACTCTATAGAATTCATGTAAAATGTACTCGGATGGGTACGAGCGAGCATCAAGGGGGATGATACGTACCGAAGAGGACCCCGTGACGAGGGTATCGTCCATTTTACAGGGTGCGGAGATGTGACGACTCACCCTCCCAAAGTGACGCGAATTCAATGCGTTTGGTGTGCATGTGCACTCTTGGATCACGATTCGGAAGATAGGTGGGTGGGGGAGGGGGAGGTAGGGGTAGCAACCGGGTTCGGAGGAGTGCACATCGCGAATAACCCTCTCATGTCACGCTCGACGGGGCGCGTGTCTGCTCTGTATAACTGCTTTCGACTCATTCTCCCGCGTGTACGTAATACGTGTACAAATGTACCGCCCATATAGCTGCTAATATACAACATGCAGGCAGTGCATTCGAGAGTGCGCCACGTTCGACGATAATTAAACGACTATATATCCACGTGGCTTGATGCCGCCATGGGCTCATTCAACCGGGGGTGAAACGTTGTTACCGTCAACAATACCGCTGCCTATTAGATCAGCGAATACAACACTGGGCTGGGCTGGGAGTGGGATGTGCATCCTGCTTCCATGCGATATATGGGGTATGAACTTTTTTTTTCCTTTTTTACTTCTCTTTTTTTTCAAAGACTATTTTCTACCCTCACTCGTGAAAGAGAGAGAGGGTGAAAGAAGCGTGATTTTAGTAGAGCATTTGTACTGTTTTAGGTGCTTGGGAATTTTTTGTTTTAATTCATAGTTTTTTAAATAAATGAGAATTATTGTGAAAAAGTTCAAAAAAAGAAGTGAAGAATTTGAAATTATTAATAGAATAAAAAATGTATGTAAGATACAATTGACAATTATTTATTCACTGTCGAATGAAAAGAATTCATAATCGAGAACGATCCATCTATTTTCGAATAGGGGAATTGTGCTTAAGATGACATACTCAGGTAAGATGACACAGGGCTTCTATCTGTTAAACTATACGTACCACAAGTTCCTAGACGACGTTTACATGTCGACTCACAGATGGTGTCACCACTCAAAACTTCAGTGACCGCTCGCTTGCGTTGTTTGGACATGGTGTGCAATGTTTTGATTTCGTCACTCAAAAATATTTTTGTGTTGAAAGTATTTCTGGCGATAAATTTGTATCAGGTACGTTTTTTGTTGTATTGATTACTTTGTTATGAACTGTGATTAATATGGACTATGAATATCGGAGAATTATTTAAGCAACCTCAAAGTTTTAAGTCGCAAAAGGCGATAAATATTGTCTACCTCGTGGGGTAAGATGACATATCAACCGTCGACTTAAGATGACATAGTATGTCATCTTACCCTCAAGTTCTCGACGTGTGAGAATACTTAAAAATGATGCTTTATTTACGTTTAGACTCAGATGCTAGACCTGCGAAAGATTTTCCTCAAAACGCTATTGATAATGATGATTCCGATGCGGCATGCCTTTATTGCAACGAATTATATAGCAAATCGAAGCCAGGAGATATTGGGTATGTTGCTAGTTGTGTAAGCAATGGTGCCACACTCTATGTGGTGGCGTTGCAGCAAGATCCAAAATGTTCAAGTGTGAATTGTGCACCGATAATTAGGTATGTCAACTTAGACTGATGTGTGTCAACTTACCCACTTGGAGATGATTGGTGTTTTTGTTATTTTATTTCTATTCTATCATTTTCTTTAGCGTCAAAATCATTTTATGTGTTCGTAAATAAACGTTTTTAATGTGTACCCTCAGATTTATTTTTTATCTCCTTTCAATAATCAAATATTTGCCTCCAAACAAAAAGTATGTCATCTTAAGCACAATTCCCCTATATGAAAATGTAAAAAACTTTTGAAAAACACAAATGAAAGAACACGAAAAAAAATAATCCACGGTTTAATTCCCTTGAGTGCGAAGGCGCATGCGCGGTAACCCCATCACCCCCCAAGTAAAGCGCCAGCCGGGCCTCAGCGAGAAGACAGAGAGAAAAGGAGAGGTGGAGATGGGTATAGATATACTAAACACGCCAGTAGACCACGTGGTAAGTATACATATATCTATAACTCAATGTACAAACTCGATACTACGAAGAAGCTTATTTATAAGTGCAGTACATATACCTCGATGGAATCATAAACACGAAAAGACTTTCTAACACCTTTTTCTTTTTTTTTAAACTGCTTGGTTTCAAAACGTTGCCACGCCTCCTTATACCCCTCCGGGCATGATACTAATTCGTGTAAATTTGCTCATTCACGACGTACCTTTTACAATAGTCTAATTGCTGTAGTAATGAACAAAAAAAAAGATGCGTATTAGGTATGCTAATGACTGCCTGGTACGAGAGTTTTAAAGCTCCAACCGGGAATATTATATAGATATATATATATATATATATATGTTGGCAAGGGTACATGCGTGCGCGTCGAATGCACACGCTAGAGTGCATCCGGTGCAAAGTGCTCGCACGTGCTCTCCTCGCGTTACGTACCCTTGAGCGTTAATTCGAGCGCTCTCCGCTTCTGCGAGAGTACCTACTCGTTCAATCTCTGGTCCACCCCTTCCCCCCTCTCTCTCTCTCTCTCTCTCTTTCTCTTGCTCTCTCTCTCTCTCTCGCCAACCCCTCTTTTTCTTTTTTTGCAAAAGCCCTATCTCGTTAACGTGTCCAGAGGGAAAAATCCCCCCTCCCATTGAATTCTTTTTCTCTTCGTCCCGTACTCACAACACTGGCAAACCGAAAACAAAGAAAAAGAAAGAACATCCCCCCCCGAGCACGAAAAGTTAATTTCGCGATATTATCCGGGTGAAAATTGTCTTTTCGACACTATTCGTACATTTTAAATATTGAAAATTTAATAATATATGTACCTTTTTTCAAGAGGTAAATAAAGTTCATAATTAATATTTCAAATATGTATGTAATTTGGGTGTTAAAAAAACGTTTTTTTTTTTACATTTAAAGTTCAGAAGCACACGTTTCGTGAGAGGGTCCATTCAATTACGCCGACGTTATAGGTACGAATGTGTGAAACGCGGTAGGGGATGTGTACGAGAGACGGAGAAAGAGAGAGAGAGCCGAGTGGCTGTGTAGTCTCTTGTCCACGATTTTCCAATATCTTTGAAAGGTACGAACGGCTAAAAGGGTTCTCGCGTAGTCATGGCGAGAGACCGCAGCGGATGACGTCATCGTAGATATATCGATGAGAGAGGGAGGGAAAGAGATAGTGCTTTATTCGTGAAGGACCGGTAAGAGTGGGCGCGAGAAAAAGAGAGAGAGATAAAGAGAGCGAGGGAGGAATGGCTCCTGGTCTTCCAAGAGAGGACTTTCGTTTCGAAAGCAGAAGAACGTATTTCTCACTGAGATCGAACCACTGGGGTTGCATACGTATATACAGACACACACGTGCATACATGTATATATAAATACAAGCGAGAGCGACTGAAGAGATCAGAAGAAGGTGTGCGCGTCTCTCGCCTCGGGGAGAAAGGATGATGGTGGAGGTAGAGGTGGGAGGAGGGGGGGGGGGGGGGCAAAGGCAAAGACTCGCGCGAAGGAAAATTCTCTCGCTCGCTTTTCTGCAGGCGATTGGCGAGAGCGATACAGAAATTGACTCGAGAGAGAGGTCGTCGAGGCGAGAACGATTAGATCGAGAATGTTGAATGCCCCGTGCCCTCTTCGTAGTGCTCTCATCCCCCCCCCACACACACACACATATTTATATTTATATCTATATCTATACATCTACCGAGCCCTCGGTGAACTCATGAGAAAGGATAAGAGACCAGATCTACCCGGCGAAGTCTCGAGTCAAAGAAGAAGATTAAAAAGAAGAGAAAAAAGAAAACCATAAAAAGAAGAGTCTTTACTTCGCGTTATCGTTACAACGAAGATATTCGCGATAATCGTTCGCGCGAGTTAACCTCTCTCGCCTCGTCGACCTTTTCTCGTCATAAGCGCAATCGTATATCTTTTACACTTTTACAAATTGTAATCTCCTCGACGAAGCGACGATACATGTTTTCTTACCCTTTCTTTCGAACTATGTAAAAAAAACTGAAATAAAAAAAAACGCGACCGAGTCGAGAGGCATGATAACTCGAACGTGAAATTGATCGGAAGGAGGATCTTGAGTACTCGCGTATACATTATGTATATGCATGTAACTATCTCGCCCCCCCCCCCCGGTCTTCTTTTCTCCCACCCTGCCTCATCCCCCTTCCCTCGACGTAATAGTGAGATCATTCACGATCGTGTCTGGTATGGTCTCTCGGGGGCTGGAGGCAGAGCCAGCGAATGCATAAGAGTGGGCGACACGCGAAAGTAGTATAGAAGCTTTCTAGGGATCGGGCGGTTCTAAAGGGTGAAGTGGTGGAAGGATCGAGGGAAGGGAGGAGCGTGGGCGTAGGAGGAGGGAGAAGGGTGTACGAAAGCGACGAGAAGTGCTCTCTTTGCTACTCGGTACTTTTACTCGTCTATAACCTCGCCCAGACCGGCTGGATATGTAGGTATGTACGTCGCGTCGACTCTCTCTCTCCCTCTCTCACGCCCTTGCTTCGACGCACCATCTACGTCTCTTCGAAATGTTTCAGGAATGGCTGAGGAATAAGGGTAGAGGATGAGGGGGTAGGTCTTCGAATCGACTACATTATCCAAAGAACTCTGTTCCATCGCTCTTTACCTTCGACGGCAAAAGCGCGGCATTGCAGCGCGTAAAGCGAGGGTAGGAGAGGAAGGTGGCACGACGAGGAGAAAACGGAGAATGAGTGGTATCGAGGTGGAGTAAGGGAGTAGTGGGAATGGGGATGAGGGGTTGCTCTTACTCCCGCGAGAGGGTGCGCTACCTCTCGATGTCGCAGGGCTTCCCGCGCTCCTGGCCCGAGGGGGAGGTCGAGGATGAGGAGGAAAGCGCGTCTGATATGGCGTAGCCAAGACTCGTAAAAAACGAAAAAAAAGGAAGGGGGTGGAAAAAATTGGCCGTCGTCTAGTGGTCGCGTTATTTTTATTTCCTACGACCGTGGAAGGAACGTTTCGCGTCAGGTTTCTATGAGCACACACGAATGATTGCACAACGCGTGTGTGTATCCTTCCCCTTTCCTCTCTCTCTCTCTCTCTCTCTCTCTCTCTCTCTCTCTCCCTTTCTCTCTTCTTCTCTTGCTCTCTTTGGCTATTAAAACCGTATAAAAAAAGGGAACGGAAGATAGTAACGGAATAGTCTCGGGAAAGAATATAAACGTTCGCTGCACTCTCCACGAAACGAACCGCGAACACACCCACACCCCCCCTTATATCTACATCGGTATGTATGTGACACACACACATATATATACATATATTTATGAGTGTATGGAGGATCGTCGTTTCTGTTGATAGTGCGGGGTAAACGACGATCGATTTGACCCACGTTTATTATATATATGTATATTTATCGTTGAACATTACACCCCCGTTCTCTCTTGTACTATATCTACGAAAGTATCTGCCTGGTATTATCTGAAACGTTTTGGCTATTGACTCACCCTCTCTCTCTCTCTCTATCTCTCTCTCTCTCCCTCCCTCTTTCTACTCTCTTGTGTCAAATGGCGAACGATTTTGGTAATTAATGACGCCACGGCAGCGAAACTCGAGACTCTATTTATCTATCAGCCCTTTTATTTTCGTTCCGAGCAGACATACACCTACATACACACAAAGCCGGTTTCTTGTTTTCATAGGCGACAAGGAATTATCACCGAGTCGAAGACCTCGCATAAATATCGAATTTTCTTTTTTTGGTCACGACGACGACTACGAGACACCACCCCGTGAAAGAAATTAGTAGGGCAGCCCTGAAAAAGATCGGGGCCCGAGAGGGTTTGAATATGGATTCCCTACTAGGGATTTCCACAACACAATCCGACTAGGCCCCGACAGGGAAATAACAGGGTTGGATTATTTATTCAAAAAAGGTCGTAGCGAGGTAAGTAACAAAGGGCCCAAACGGGATTCATCAGGGCAGTAGTTATTACAGAGCATACAATATTTGCAAAGTTATTTACACCAATGTCTAGTTTTTATACTTATTTTCCATAGATGTGATGTACATATAAAGTTAATTTAAGCTTTTTAAGCGTTAATTTTACCTGCACGCATGAATATTATTTAAAAAAAACTATTTTTATATTGTGAAATTTATTTTCCAAATATTCTCAATGTTTATAGAATAGAAATTTTACTATAGATAATTTGTATTCTATTATGAATATTATTATCTGTAGTAAAATTCTCAAATTATCTGTAGTAAAATTTGCATTCTATAAATATTTAGAATGTTTGGAAAATAAATTTCACAATATAAAAATAGTTTTTTAAAAATAATATTCATGCGTGCAGGAATGACAGCACATATACCTACGTACAACACCGTTTGGTTGTTGTATGTGCTCACCGCGCGACGAGTATGTAGTTCCGCCAGCGGCCGACGGGCGGCGCATGGCCGAGCGCTTTCTCGCCGGCGTAGTCGTCGCCCGCTGGCATTATAAAGCGGCAAGCTGACCGATAATTTAACTCATTATCAATCTATGGATGTGTAACGAAAATTTAGATGCAAACATTGATTATAGAGGAATTCTATAAACAAAGGCACTAACTTTACACTTTTCACCATTTTTACTTATAAATTACACCCGGGCGAAGCCGGGCCGGGTGGATAGTAATAAATAACCCTTTACCCGAAGAAAATTGTTTTCATTATTGCAAAACATCTCGCTTGATATGTATCCACTATTATTATTATTATTTGGTAGTTTTATTTGCACATCCTTGTCGCAAGGATTTTTACAAACTGATATGTATCCACTAATAAAGCTGGTAATTATAGGGCAGTAATAGGGTTGCTTCACGGCTTCGATTCGGTTCTGGCAGGCTTCTGTTGAGGCAACCCAGCCGGGCCCTGATTCATAGGCCTCTTTAGGCCCTCATCTGCAAAGTGTGACCGGCCCGTAAGGGACCTGGTCGGTTGCCCTGTGAGGGCCTTTGTAGAGCGAGGGAAAAATAATCGGGGCCCGGTCTAAGCCCTGGCTGAATTCTTACACGGGACTTGGAAGCTTTCGAGCCAACGAAATGTTTTATACTCGACATTATCGAACATTCTTTTTATCCCAAGTATAATTTTTCTTTTCTTTTTTTTTGCGATTTAATGCAATTTTTCTTCTCGCGTCATTTTATCGTGAAAAGACGAATGACCGACGGTAGAATTAATCTCGTTATCGCGAATAACGGAAAAGCTTTGTCATTATATCGCGTTACGCCCCGAACACACGTTGCATAATGTCTTTATTTTTCTTATTGCGGGGATACGCGCAGTTGCACGTATAAGTACAAGGCGCAACTAATTGTAAGTAGTCGAAGAGGACCCGTACGAGTGATGTCGCGCGATTACGATGCGAAAGTATGCGCAGCGAGGACCAAGAGGAAATTACGCGAAGTTCACCGAGCGTATAAATATTAATGCGAGCTAGGGGGGAGGATCGAAAAAATCAGCCAACAAAACGCAAAAGAAAAAAAACTACGTAAATATTGATACGAATTCACGTAATTTCGTTCCGGTTTCGATGATATTGGCGCGAGGGATGGATTTTACTCCCGGTACCCTAAATACATCCGGACGAGGTTGTCGGTTTTCTCATACACGGTGCATTAGATTTCTACCGCCAGATATTCGATATTTATGTATGCGCATATCGGAACATCGCGGCATAGATGAGAACTCGTAGCGGGGCGTAAGGGTGAGTGACGAGGGGGTTGAAGGCTTCACTGGCCATCGATATCTACACAGACACATATACGTCCAGGTCCTCTCTCTCTCTCTCTCCCTCTCCATCTACCCATCTATCTATATATATAAAACAGTGTCGGTAACAGAGTGATAGCGAAGGGTGCGACGGATATGAATATCCTCGACATAGAAGAGGCAGCAAACGGATCGAGGAAGGTGAGAGAGAGAGAGAGAGAGAGAGAGAGAGAGAGAGAGAGAGAGAGGGAGGGTGGGGAGGGGTAAAAGGGAAAGGCTGGCGGGGGCTTGGTTGGTTTGCTTAAGCAAATTGCAAAACCCTGAGCGAGAGAGTCACGACAGCCAGACGAAAGCCCTAAATTGAGCGCACGTTCGTCTCTCGCCGGCGCCGTTTCTCGTTTTCGGTGTCTCCGTTCTTCATCCACGCCTAACCCCTACCCCTCCACCCCTTCTCGGTGATTTTCACCCTCTGTCAATTTTGGACGTCGATACGTACGAACGATCGGCGAACCGATTCGTACGACAAAAGGATAGTCTCCTTCGCGACGATAAATTGTTCCGATCGGATAGAAAAACAAATTAAACACTTTTTCCGATAGGGAATAATAATTGTTGATTTTTTATTTAATTCTGTGGTTAATTTTTGATTCACGATAGAATTGAAAATTTATTTAGAATGAATAATAATACGATAAAATAAGAGACGTATCTATAATGAATTAGTTATAAGACAAAGACTACGTGAAAAACAAATACGAGTGAATAATCGATGAAAAAAACAAAAATTGATAAACGTATTTTTGAATCAAATTACATGTCAATATTTGTCGATAAATCGAGCAACGATAAATAACTTCGTCAATCATTTATTGTACGAAAATTTGTTCCCGATCCATTGGTAAATGGACGTCGTCTTGGATTTGTAGGGAGAAGATTGATGATTTATGGAGGAGATAATGTAACAGGATTGCGCGTTACCGAAATGGAGGACATGACAAACGGGTTGAATTCGGGGACGTGCGTACGTCAATTCTGACTCAAAGTGCGATCTCGTCGAGATCCGTAATATCGTCGACGTCGAGAGCCAACGGTACGAGGGATAGAGACCGACAGTGTGTGTATGTGTATGAGAGAGAGAGAGAGAGAGTGAGAGAGGGGCGAAAGGGGGACGAAAGGAGCCCGAGGCTCCACTTGTGTTGCACGGTACACCGGATGTGCCATATATGTATATAATATATATAGTTATTCTGCAAACAGTGTAACTATGTACCGAGATATATATGTGTATATATAATAATAATAATAATAATGCGGTATGGTAGATTCGCGTTGGAAACTCGCGAGAGCTAGGCACGTGGGCTCCACCACCGGGTTAATAGGAATTGACGGGCATCCCAGGAAACGGACCGACGTAGCTCGGGCACGACAACCATTTTCTCTCTCTCTCTCTCTCTCTCTCTCTCTCCATCTATCTATCTCTATCTCTCTCGATCTCACAGTCGTATATAACATACTGAATGGAACTATATGAAGCGAGAGAAACGGTTTCACCGCCACCCGGCCGTACAACGCTCGTAACAATATATTACGCGGTTATAACGTAGGCGTATTTCGCTAATTCATATCGATGCGCGAGCGAAACAGGCGTCGAGAGAGCGAACGGAATAATCCCTTGAATTCCAAACGTCCTAATACGACGAGAGAATCAACCGCACAAGTTACTACGTACGCGTATCTAGTATCTCTCTCTCTCTCTCTCTCTCTCTCTCTCTCTCTCGCTGCACTCGCTATATCGTGCATTTAGACACACGCTGAAGTACATGAGGGAACATCGTTTTCCCTCTCTATCTCTCTCTCTCTCTGTCGCTCTGTCTCTTAGTTTACCTAAAATAGGTATGTGTTAACTTCGAGATGAGCGGCTTTCGGTAACCGGAGCACATATTTAGCTTGTTGTCGACAGCCATATAGCCACTCTCGAGAGGCTTGAATATATCCTTATGGATGAAAGAGAAAACTCCTTTCGCTTTTTAAATATTCTTCTTGTAAGACTATCTCTAAATTTTATTGATTCATTTTTCGATAGATTTTATAAAATGATTTTGTAAATGATACGAAATTATTGGGTGGCGTTAATTTTAATAAATTTCAATCGACTTCTTAAATATTTTGAGATGAAATGATATAAAAATATTGAATTTATAAATATTTTTTTCCAATTTGATAAATATGAATTTTAATCTTAAATCTATTAACTAGAAATGTTATTTAAACTGTATAAACTACAAAAAAAATGTTTTTCCGCAAAATTAATTTTTTTCTCGATCCAATTATTTCGTGATATTTTTCGATAAAAAAAGAATTTATATCACAAACGTTTATTCTATCGATGATTATTCCCCGAATACAAAGTGAATATATTCGAATTTGATCATATCCGAAATATGAAAGTCTACGATGGAGGTAATATCCCATACCTCTCGTATTTTACGCCAAGTACGAGAAGTCTATACGCGGTTACAGACAATATTCTCTGTTCCAGGTTCCGAGAACATCCATTTCCGGCAAACCGCGAGATTCGGGATGAGCTTGAACGTTGCCGGGATATAACGTACAACAGCGGGCGAAGGCTGAGACTGGAGGCTGAAGAGAAGAAGGAGGATGGGTACAAGAAGGAGGAGGAGGAGGAGGTGGAGGAGACGATTGTGTACGACAACCGCAGTCGGGATTGTCTCTCGATTCCTCCTCGAACTGCCTGTGCTACCGGTTCGCCTCTCGGCTCCATGCTACTCTCTCTCTCTCTCTCTCTCCTCGATAGTTCCAACGCCCTGGCTTTCCTCTCATCTCTACGCTGTTCTCTCTCTCTCCCTCTCTCTCTCTCTCTCCCCGGCAATCTAGCTAACCGAAATCGATAGAACTTCCTATCCGTTGACCGACAAAATTGAAACCACAGCCCCGAAGACTTCCCGATTAGACGACGTATATACATACTTCCTCTCTTCCATCAGGTTGTCTCAAAGTCTGTTCCAAATTGTTATTACCCTTGTAAACCGCGTTGTGGCAAGTTGGGGTTGACATTTTTCCCATGCTCAGTTACACTCGTCGACGATTATAGTCGCGAAATAATTCTTTGTTGACAACGATTACTGGTTTTCGAATGAAAGATCAACCCCTATTTTAGGGAAGGGGTGAGAAAATGAACCCTTATTTCGAGGGATGAAACAAATCAACGGCCAATTTGAGGGAGGAAAGAAAATCAACCCTTACTTTTGAGGGATGAAAAAGAACGACCCTTATTTTTGTAAATTATTTAATGAACAATTTGTCGTCTATGTAAAGCGATCAATTTTGAAGAAACGTGTACGAGAATTCGTCGTAGAAGTTTGTTAAACGAGAGGTCGTTATTGAGAAACGTTATGTCGATAAATTTGTAAAACGATCTCGAAAGGCTTAATTATCGACGCGATTCGGCTAATAGCGCACCTGAAACATTTCGTAGGGAACGAAATTCCGGATATTCGTAGTTTGCCCGGCGGAAACGATCATTCAATTATCGTTAATAAGGCTCTCTCGTGGAGAAGGTCGAGTCCACACGCCACCTCGTTTTACGTTCCTCTATCTTTCTCCACCGGTCGTCCGAGTGTTGCTCGTACCTCTTAACGATCTCTCCTCCGATACGCAATTAGTATTAATCGGACTTTGACACAGCTTTGATCATCCTGTATAGACGTGGGAGGCATGAAGATTACAGAGCCGTGCGTAACAGAGGCACATTGTGGCAGATGGAGGAGGTAGCGGGACCTATTGTTGTCTGAGAGGCGATCGAGTACGAGCTAATCGATTCGAAGGCTTAACCGGATGATCCGATCCGAACCCCTCCTCTTCTACCTCCCTCTCCGTCAACCATCCCCACCTCAACCCCCGCGTGTCCTCGACTCTCGGTATCGATTCTATTCTAACCTCGGCTTTACCTATATTCGTGTACACATCGTACTTCAGACAAGGGTTGCCCGATAGAGCGAGAGAGAGAGAGAGAGAGAGAGAGAGAGAAGCGTACGTAACATTACCTTCGCGACAATTCCGTCAGTTCCTTATTGTCCGAATCAATTTAACACTTTACGGCGGCACGAAGCTTAACGATGTTTGAACGACTTTTAAAAATTCATTCCACTCGATCGATTTAGGAATAATTTGTTAATTAATTATCGACGATTCATTATTAGCAATTATGTTTCCTACTGATTTTTGCTTAATGGTTATTTTCGACTCGAGAAATCGAGATAGAATAAAAAAATCAACCAAAAGTTCAAATAAAAATTCGGACTGTTTATGGTTCGCGTTGAAATTGCAGTTGTCAACTGTTTTTTTACTGTTCTTTTTTTCTTTGTCTTTCTAGTCGCGTAGCGAATTCTGTCGCGATTCCGGGCAAACGATAGAATTCTAAATGTCGATCTGAATTATTCAAGGTATAAAGCCGACGAGGGCAGTTTTATCGTATTTGTCACGCCATCGTCGTTGCTCGATTCTTTTTCCATTAATTTTCCAAAAGTCAAACGCAAAAATTATTAACTACGAAAAATGGTTCGATAAATCGAAACGATAAAACTGCTTGCCTAATCTTCATCCCCATCGGGATTATACTGAAATAACCATTCCCAACTCTCCGATAAAAATAAATCATTCACATAAAAAAAATTTAAAATAAAAATAAATTTAAAAAAACGTGATAAAAAAATCCTCGAGTCTCAAACTTCAATTCGATTAAACTACCCCACATATCGTACCAAACCACGTTCGAAGAGAAAATGGAACTGAAAAAAGTTGAAATTCGAAAGTAAGAAATCCAACTCGTCACATCGATCTCCACCCCGATAACTATAACGATCGATTGATAAACAGAAGGGCGTATCTCCCCTATCTCGAAAGCTTAGCTTTACGCCTTTACGTTTCTCCCCACGATAGATAGAGCCACGCTCTTCGAGCTTCGAACGGAGTAAACTCGAGAGTGAATTTAGCGAAACTGGGATCGAGGTCAGAAAGTCTGTTTCTCGTTCGCGAGCGATGAGTGGTATTAGCGATATAGCACACGAGTTCTCATGATACTCGAAGCGAATAGAGCGAGAGAGGGATAGAACGAGCTAGATAGATAGTGAGAGAGAGAGAGAGAGAGAAACGAAGTTAGACGAAGATGAAGAGAGAGAGAGAGAGAGAGAGAGAGAGAGAGAGAGAGAGAGAGAGAGAGAGAGAGAGAGAGAGAGAGGAAGAGAGAGCGAGGTAGGTCGCATCATATTCACGTGAATTTCCGTAAACGAGGTGGCGTCACGCGAGCACCCCAGGTCAGCGTCAGTCGCGTCACCCCATCGTAGCACGGAGGGTTCTCTCGCCTATGTTATATCCACGTGTGTATGTGTGTGTGGGGGTGCGTGTGTGTGTGTGTGTGTATAAGCGTTAAAAGGCACGTGTATATAAAGTACGTGGTAGACATAGTATCGAGGGATTGGAGATACACCGTTGAAAACGTGTTGAGCGTGACGAGAGAGGAAGAGAGGGAGGGAGGGAGAGAGAGAGAGGAGAGAAAAAGACGAGCGTACTATTTTCCTTTTCTCGTCCATTTTACTGCGTGGTCTCTCGATGCACAATACAGGTTTTCTCACTCTTACTATATCTCTATCTCTATCTCTCTCTCTCTCTCTCTCTCTCTCTCTCTCTCTCTCTCTCTCTCTCTCTCTCTCTCTCTCTTATCGTCTGATTCTCCGTCGGCGCGTTCGGACACACACCGTGTTTGCGATAAATCAGTTCTCGCGTAATGTCTCTCTCGCTCTTCGTGACGAACAGCTGCTCTGCTGTATTTATCTATATATATATAAATAGGTATATATGTACTATATATATGTATATATAGGTATGTTGGTATGTACATATATGTATATATAGGTATGTTGGTATGTACATATATGCATGTTTGTTTATACCGGTGAGAGAGCTAGGCGAGAGGTCGGCGACGACTATTAATCGACCGGAGCTCCCTCCGGCACTACTTTACACGCGGCCGGAAAATATAAATTGAATGTCCAATTTTTCTTTTTCTTCTTTTTCTTCTTTTTCTCTCTCTATCTCTCTCTCTCTCTCTACTTTTTACCTCTTTTTTTCTTTCTCGCAATTAAAAATATCTCCTTTCCGCAAGCGTCTTGAATAAATTTTGCGACCCAAGATTGGCCGGAATTGACCGGTTTTCGCGCTATTTGCATACCAGTGGTGTTTTTTTTTATAGATTTCGTTTTGTTTGTTTTTTCTTCTTTATTTTTTCTAGAACAACCGCATAAATTTTTGAGCGACGAAGGGTCGAAGTTCCCGCCGAGACTGTTAAACTGGAAGGTACGATTTTCTTTTTTCTCCTCTTCTTTTTTTTTGCTCTCGGTCGTTTAAATATCGTCGTTTGGTTCGTGTTCTTTGGTGTTTTTTTGTCCTCTTTTTTTGTTCGTTTTATTCTTACTTTTTGTTTCTTTAACGGAACCGTTTGAATAAAGTTTGACGGGGAAGTAGTAAAACTCGCCGCAAGACGGCGCATAAGCGTGATAAGAGACCCGAGTGGGAATTTCGCAACTACGAGGAAAAAAAAACGAAAAAAAAAAAATCCAAAGAGGAGAAGAACGAGAGAACATTGAGAGAGCGAGAGAGAGAGAGAGAGAGAGAGAGAGAGAGAGAGAGAGAGAGAGAGAGAAAGAGACGAGAGTCATATACACTATGGAGATCGTAAGCTCAATTTGCATTTCTCGTTCTCGCCAGGGATCTTTAGGTTCCGCATAGAGAAGACGTCACCATCGTCGAGAAGTCGACGTTCTCAACGGCGACCGAGTGTCGAAAAAGTCTCTCTCTCTCTCTCTCTCTCTCTCTCTCTCTCTCTCTCTCTCTTCGAGAGAAGGAGGCACATACTGTATGTGTCTGTGTGTGTGTGTGTCTTTGCGTATGTAGGGGTGAGAGAGGGATGAAGAGGGAGGGAGAGAGGTGAGAAAAGAAGCTCGAGTTTCCGGTTGGGTGCGGGCGTTGCAGCGCAAATGCGAATAAGTATAGAGGACTATTCGCGAAGAAGAAGAAAGAGGGAGAGAGGAGGGAGGAATGAAGGGAAGGAGAGAAGAAAGACGCGAAAAGCTCTCCCGCGAGTAGTTTGTTCGCTATTACGCAGTGAGGGGCTTATAACGTTTCCTAATCGCTCTCCTCGAGCGGAATAATCTCTCGATGTGTGCGCGAGCATGAGACCGAAGTACGTGCTCGTTGAAATAGCTGTCTCATGCTTTCCTCTTCTTTATTTTTTTTTTATGGTTTTTTTTATCTTCTTTTTCTACTTCTACTTTCTTCGTGTTTCTTTTTCCTTTCGCCATTTTTTCCTCGTCTCGACTACGAACGTAATATAAAAATTCGTATTTGAAAATTTGTCCATTTTTTCTTTTACTTTTTCGAATAATTGTCTTCCGGTGAATTTTAATTGAATATTGAATTTTCGCGATTGTTTAAAAACGCGAGATTTTCGCAAAAGATTTTCGTCTTAAAAAGAAAATCCTTAGGAAATTTAAATTTAAAAAAAAAATACGAAAATTAAACTTTCATCCCTTAAAAGGTGCTTTTAGCATTAGTCAGTCATTCTCTACCCCTCTGTCTTGTTCGAGCCATCGACGAGAGGTAGAGATCGCGATGAGCGAGGAGCCGTGTTCGTTTGTCACCGATTTTACACGTCGTCCGGAAAACCCGTGAGTGGAACGACGAGATACGCGAGGACCGGACGGAGAAAGATGTTACTAAAACGGAGGCAGAGCGAGAAAGAGATAGATAGATGGAAAAGGGCAGTCTCGACGTCGACCTCGTTCCGTGGGGTAACGCGCGTGAATGTGTCACGTCGAGACCCCGAAGAGTCCCGGCGTGTGTAATTAAAACGAATCGTACTACGTCGGTCCTATATATATAACGAAGGTTTCAACTATATAACGGAGCAACTATGGTTGTGCAACGCTTCCTATACGTCCGAGGGGAAAAAAGGGAGAGAGAGAGAGAGAGAGAAAGAGGCGCGCGCGTGGAAGCACGGGAAGCGCCCAACGTTTAATCGAGTTGGTTCTCGCCCGGGTGTACCGCTGTCTCCGCACTTTTACGCCGCTCTCATTCTCTTTCTCTCGCATCATCCCCTACCATTCTACCCTAGTCATATATATATATATATATATATATCTCTCTCTCTCTGTCACTTTTTTTGTCACTCCTGCTCTCCCAGCCCACTTCGCGTCTCGTAATTATTCAATTCGACACGGAGCACGAATCCGCATCGGTTAATCCGATTCCCGGAAACCAACGTGGCCGGGAGAGACTTCGGGTGGATGAAAAAGAAATGAGAAAAAAAAAAAGAAAAACTGTTTTACGAAAGACTGTTTTAGAAAGGACGGGAGATACACGAGTTTGGACAACAAAAATTGTGAAAATATTTCGTAAACGTTTTCTTTTTTTTACGCCAGTTTTGTTTTCCCTCGGAACGAAAAAAGATTGATCAATCTCGCGGAAAACGACGGGGATGAAATTTCGCGGAATGAAAATCGCGGATAATCCGTTGTGAGAAGAAACGTTCGAGGGCTGAGAGGATATACAGAATGGAGAGAGATTGTGGCAGGATTATGTAACGCGTTTTACGCGTCTCGCACCCGAGCGAAAAATGTTTCATTCGCGGAAAGCGAGGGGATGTAATTTTTTGTTTTTCTTTCTTTTTCTTTTTTTTTTTTTGTAAGTAACGCCAGAAATTGCGAAAAAAACAGTCGCGAAACGGAGCTTCCGGGCGCTAAAGGATACAAAGTATACACGAATATCATAGAAAATTTTGAAAATTCGCAAAATTGCAAATTCGTATTTAAAAAAGAAAATGCAATTTTTAAAATTTTTCTTCAACTTCGATCAAATTCACCTAACGAGACACGAATTTCGTTGATCTCGATTGTAAAACCCAACGAAAAACGATAATAATAATGAATATAAATGGACAAAATAAGAAAACGTCATTCGGACGATATTTCATTCGTCACGTACCTGAAAGTTGAATTTCTTGAATTCCTCCTGAGCATCGATGTCAGCTTTTCGGGGTGTCACCAGGGGACAGGTGGCAGTCGATACTCTGGCATCGGGGGGCTCGGTGTATTCCGCCAGGAGTGTCGTGAGTCTGCTGCTGGCAGCGCCCCCGCCCCCGCTCCCGTCGTATCGCAACCCCTCGGGAGAGAGGAGAGCTGCAGCCCCCGCCCCGCTTCCACCACTGGTACTAGGTGGTTGCTGCGTCTGGCTAACGTAATACAGGCACAACAGTAGCGAGAGAACGACGACGCAAAAAACGAACATGCGGCCCGAGCCGCGACGAAAAAGTTTGTACATCGCGATATTGATATCGGAAATTCGCGATTATATCGACGCGAGTAAAGTCGCGTCAAAACCCGCCCTCGCTCGTTTTTTTTTTACTCCCTTCTTTTTTTTTCCACGTCGAACTTTCGACAGTTGTTTTCGATCACTTTTCAAATCATTTTTTACACGACTCCGACGCTATCTCGCTCTCCCTCAACCAATCTGGTCGTTGATATTGTGTGTGTGTGTTTTTTTTTCGCTCCTGCAACATAAAAAATGTCGATATTTCGTCAATTATTTCGTCGAGATAAATAGCCGTCGATAAATTTAACCCGGTGAATAAAAAAGACCAAAAACATTTTTAAAACCACCGCGAGAGTCGCAAGGGCGTATTTTCACTCGTGAAATTTTCGTGCTGTTGTTATTTTTTTTTGTTCTTTTCTCCTATTTTTTCGAAGTGAAAAATCGGAGATCCGTAAATTTTTCACCCTCGAACGAACATCCCTCGAGATAAGGGATGACCGATTTATCACGAGAAGCTCGAGACCGATTCGGTCCTATTTCCAGTTCCGAATTCGATGGAAAATCGTAAGAGTCGTGGGGGCCCTACCGTCGCGAGAAAAAACGCACATGGAGGGTAGGCATTTTTATTTCCATTTTTTCCCCCGGAACGTTACATTGAACAAGCAAATTGGGCAATTCATGCGGGCGGACGTAGAAAATTTATTTGGTCGATATACGGTCGAACGCGGCTGGTTTTTGGCATAAATGTTACGTGTATGCCTATGTAGTGAATGAGGAGAAGGGGTGGAGGGGGGGTGCGTGCGGTCGCGACCCCTCACGTTCGATTGAACCGAACGACCGAACTTTATCGATAGCTTTACCATATAACTATATACGTATACGCTTCTATATATATATATATATATATATATACACATATATATAGAAGTATATAGAGTAGCGAGAATATATAGAGTCCACACCCCCCCCCCCCCCCCACACACACACACACATATATATATACTGCGTTCCGTAGTAACGCAGCAGGAATGAATCAATGGATTTCTGTTACTACCGGCGATACTCCGCAACGTGGCAGTTAGTAACGGGCTGGTTGCACCGAACGACGAAGTCTAACCCTAGAAATGCGACTAGGTACTACCGGGTTACGGGTAAAGCCCCCTCGCGAAACATACGGGGCGAGTACAGAGAACATCACAATTGGAAACGAGGCACAGGCGCCTGACGCCAAGTAGAAACGGTACCTACCACCCTCGCGTACACGAGGCACGAAGTTCCAAACCACCCGTTGCCCGATCCAAAATGTTATATCCACTCTCGGGATTTAGCCCGAATGGATTCGAGCGAAGGGCACACGATGTACGATCCGAGAGGTAAGGAATTGGAATTGCGAAACGAGCGTCGTACGTAACGCGACTCCGTTTAGATTTAACGGGTGATTGTGGACGATAAGTCGCGGCGAGAAGAAATGGACAGCACGTTATTAAGGTTCGAAGATTTTTGAGAGAAGTATCGAACGCATCTTTTGATTTTTACGAGAGATTTTGTACGAAATGAGAGCGAAGATAATTTGGGTCTGGTAATTAGGAAATGATTTTACTGTTTTTTTTTTTAATGAGATCGTGCGGGGGGAATTGTCGTCAATTAATTCTTGACAATGTTACGATAAAATTATTAATATTATGTTGGTTCGAACTTTGGTGAATTATTAAAATTATTATTTTTGGATAATATTATTGATAAAATATTTGTTTTTTCAAGAATAGAATTTTAAAGAAATTGGGTTATTGGAAATTTAATTTTAATCGAACGTTAAGAAAATAATGAGATTATAATTTTATACGGAACATCGATAAATCATTAATAAAAAATCGAATATCGAACGTATTATATAAATAAAATATTCATAAACGAAATTACGTATATAATTTTAATGAAATAATACAAATATACAATTCCAATAATAAAATAAGAATCGAACCAACGACCACGGGGTCATATCCATAAAATATCGAAATAAAAGTAAATCGATCGTACGAGGGGACTTGTAAGATTTCTCCTATTTCCGACGACGAGTTATTCCGGAGAAATATCTTTGAGTAAGTATACCGTAACGTTGAATAAGATATGTTGACTATCTAAACGTTTCGTCGTTCGCTCGCTCGAGTATATTTTTATGCTCATCTCTAGTACTCAACCTCCCGTCGCTAAAATCGTAATCACATCGACCCGCTTTAGCGCGGGTAATGCATCGAGGGGGAGGGAGGGAGAGAGAGGGCTGCATCGCATGTCAAGGTTGATACGGGGCTTCGAGAGAGCGCCGATCGGACTCCTCAACTAAGCTGTCAGCGTATGTGTACAATATCTATATCTATCCACACACACACACACACACACACACACACACACACACACACACACACACACACACACACACACACACATATATATATATATATATATATATATATATATATATATATATATATATATATATATATATATATATATATATATATATAGAGAGAGAGAGAGAGAGAGAGAGAGAGAGAGAGAGAGAGAGAGAGAGAGAGAGAGAGAGAGAGAGAGAGAGAGAGAGAGAGAGAAGAGAGATATAGATGGATCTAAAATATATAGAGCGCATGCAGAGACCAAAGAGGGAGAGAGAGAGAGAGGGGGCACACATAGGCGTCATCGGCTCGCGTAAATTATACGCACCGCGACGCGGTCGCACTAGTTGATTAAACGTCCGACGAAAATTATGACTGATCGATACTCGTTGCCGCAATTGCGTTAGCGTCGTACAAACTCGATGTATGCAACCTCTTTCCTCTTTCCTCTCTCTCTCGCTCTCTCTCTCTCTTTCTCTCGCACAGAGACATGGATATGTAAATGTGATCGATCTATATATGTATATAAAGGGCCCTTGTACGTTGTATATGTAGAACAAAATCGCCACGCCACGTAGAATTTGATTATTCTCTCGGCCATTTGAACGATGGTATTGTAACGTCATATAGCCCTCTCTCACCCCCTCCCTCAACCCACGCTCCTCTCCCCACCGGTCGAACTCATTGATTGGCTTCACTTAACATTTAACAATTATTTCCAATTTTCGTTGATTCGAACGAGCAACGAGCGTGTATCGGAAAATTCAATTATCAGAGGTGGATGGTGGTAGGGTAGGGGTGGGGGCGGGCAGAGGGAAGAGGCGAAGAGGGAATAAACGAATTTGACGAGGAACGACAAACGTCATGCACGTTCGGTCGACCAACGTTTACGATCGATTATTTCATTTTCAAGATTGACCCATTTCGTTATTCGCAAGGGTGTTTAACGCGCCCCTTCACAATGATTTCGAATTTTTTTTTTTCTCGACAATTTAAAACTGCCGAGGTTTTCATTAATTTACGGTTCAGCTGGTTTCGCGAAACGAGTGAAAAAAACAGCTTGAGAGATGAAAAGAAAAAGAAGAGATTGGCGAAACGTGTGTGGTAGACGCATTTATTCGTTTCGTCGTCGTCGTCGTCGTCGTCGTCGTCGACTATATCCTCCCCGACGTGGGAGTTCGTTATATATCGAGGGTACTTCCTGCGTGATGATTCACTCGTGGACGAAAGCGACGAAGCTTTTTTTTTCTCTCTGAGTTTATTTCTCTTTCTCTCTCTCTCTCTCTCATTCGAAGGGTCGTTAACAGTCGCTAAAAGAGTCCGTTTCGAGGGTCGCGAAAGAAGAGGCGGCTGAGGACAACAAAAAAGAAATGAGGGGGGAGTCAGGGGATGATGCGACAGGATGTTCGCGGGGGACACGTCGCGAAAAGTTTGTCAACGACCTGACGTCAGCGATAATTTGTTTTTTCGTATTTTTCACGGCGAGAAACACGCTTCTTCTTTTCAATGACCTTTGTATTATTTATTATTAAGTATTATTATTATTATTATTATTATTATTATTATTATTATTATTATTATTATTATTAACTTTTATTAATGTCGTAATTTATTTATCTGTCTATCTATTTTTTGTGAAAATATACAAAATTAGAGTAAATAAATAAAATACGAATATTAATAATAATAATAATAATAATATTCGCTTCGTCGAAAGAATTTCGCAAAAAAATAAGCTTACTTCGCGTCTCTTGCCGCAGGCAAATCCAACGTCTCGAACAAGCCGATAATCTATGGTAACTTCGAGATTTTTTTTTTCTTTTTTTTTTTTTTTTTTTCGTGAAAACGTGCGACAGATTATCAGCTTCGCTGGCGTCTCAATAACAGCGAAGATTGTCGTATCGACAGCTTAACGCGTTGAGTGAAGATAGAGCTACCGCGCCAATCGACGACGACTACGCGAGGCGATTTCACGACGATATTCATATTTTAGTTTCGTTTTTACGTTACTGTTTTTTTTTTTCGTTTTTATTTTTTTATTATTTTTCCTCGATAAATTTAATAGTCGCCGAATGTCACGATGCGCACGCACACGTGTCGCGGAACTGGAATTTCCGGACTGGGAGAATCGAGGTATCTCGCGTGTGACTGGAAATAGAAAAAAAAATCAAACAAAAAGGAAAAAAAATATAATATATCCGTACTGGCGTAAATAATCGTCCCGGCTATTGTACGGATTTTTCGTCGTATCAATTTTTCCCATTCGACAGATTAGAATCGCGTTTGCCCGTAGAAAAAAAAACAATTAACCAGAGACAATATTCACCTTTCATTATTTTTAATTATTCGCTACGCGAAGGTGGCGCGTCGGTAGCAAAATTGAAATCTTTGTCGCGAGATCTTCGCTCTCTTCTCTTTTCTTTTTACAATGGAACGGAAGAGAAAGGAAATTTTACGGTATAAAAACGAAGCACGGGTAAATGTCTTTTTAAACGTTTGTTGCGCTCTTAGCGCTATTTTAACGGTGTAAAATTAACACGAGGCAAGCAGAGTCGACTCGCGTCGGAAAAAGATAGAGCAAGAGAGGTTTAGGGGAAAGAAGCGTTCAGATCGTAGCAAAGTGAGGAGAGAGATGGAAGGTCAAGCGTGAAAAGGAAAAAAAACGCACAAACACACGTACCGCATAGACGAGGACGAGTCGTTATACACGTTGAGGGCAAGAACGAGTGAAAGAAAAAAGCCGCACGTGCTCTGAAAGCGTGCCTCAAAGTCAGTACGTGGGTGGGACAAGGTGGGAAGGACGGCGGAGGGGGTTGGAAACGCTCTCTAAACGGCTTTACGCTCATTGCCGGCGCGGAAAAACTATCGTTTACTTCGCTTCTCTGCCTTCCCGCTTTTGCAAACATCAGCTGGAAGGTCGACCCGCGCGCCCTCCAACTATGTACTCGGGTACGAAAGCTCGGCAAACTCGCACGATTTTATCCTATGTTTTTTTCTCCATTTTCCATTTTTTTTTCTTTTTTTCTTTTTTTATCATCACTGTCTTCACAGACGCGACGAGAAGCGACGGAGATCGAGGAACGAAAGAAGAAAAAAGGGAAATTGTCAGGAAAAAAACAGAGAGGGAGAGAGAACGAGAGAAAAAAAGACGTAAAGGAAAAAATAAAGAACGAATCTTGTTATAAAAAGTAAGATTAGATCGCGAGTGGACGAGAGAGCGAATGAAAAATGCACGGGCATATGCGCGCGTGGTACGCGAGGCGGAGATATAATGCTAAGTATCGACGTGATTCCGGATTACCCGAGAGGGATGAAGTTGAGAGGGATGCTGCTGCTGCTGCCGGGGAGAACCAGGATAGGGAGGGATGAAACTTTTCAAACTTCGGACGAAGCACGGGTATAAGGCGAAGCCAAGATCCGTGGAGATGGTCGAGGGTGAGTGCGAAAGGGGGTGGGGGTGGGGGTGTAGAACGTCGGAGGAAAACATAGAAAAACTGTGTAACTCTTGAAAACTCGTGGCGGCAGTTTCTCATAAAGAAAATTTGAATTTGTGCACTTTTTTTCCTTTCTCTCTCTCTCTCCCGGTCTCGATAACGGCGAATATAAGTCGGAAGAGGGAGGAAATCCGTTTCTCGATTTCAAGGGGATGCTGCTGTTTGATGCGAACGTTTATCGAAATTTTAACACGCGTATCGAAATTTTGTCGAGGGGATTGTAATTTTTGGAGTTTTTCGTCGTTTAGGATCGAGGGGAAGAGGGTGGGCGAACAGTTTTATTTCATCCCCTAATAGGACTGTCTCGAATCGATAACGAACACGTGTGTACCAACACGCTCGTGCATTAATTGCAAATTAGTATTTGCGATACGTATCGTCGAATGATACGGGGAAAGAGGGGGTGAGAGAGCGTCAATGGGGTGTAAAATTTATTTTCAAGGTCGTTGTCAGAGTTCACGTACGCTCGATGATATTTCGCTGTTTATTGTGTTATTGACCCCGGGCAATATTTTATTTTGTACCGTCTGCTGTTTTTTGTTTGTTTGTTTCGCTTATTAACGTGAAAAGCCACGTCGTCGTTCAACTCGAGTTGCATGAATTTTGAAATTTTCATATTTTTCAAATGCAAAATTTTGTAAATTCGAGGCATCGACCCCGTGGCCGGAATATCGACAGGATTAGGGTTCCCCACTGTGGTCGTTCAAAGTACGCAAATTTTGTCACCGTTAAAATCCAAAAAAAGAAGAAAAAAAACAAAAACGAAGATAAAACATCGTGAAAAAATCTTCAAACTCGAACCCAGCCCGAGAAATAAAAATAAATATAAACAACCCTCTGTGAAGCAATCCTTAGAGACAGAAGAAAGGGAAGCAATATCGAAAGAAAAAGAAAAAAACAATCACAATCACGACGAGACTTACGTTTTCGTAAAATGCAACGATCCAATCTTCGCAACCCCTGCAAAACACTTCTCGTCGCCTATCACCGAACAAGACGAAAAAAAAAAACAAAGAGACAAGAAAAAAAACACCCCCGACAGTACACCAAAAAATTTGCGAACGTCGCCGAGAGGTCCCGATGGAAAAATAGTACCGTTTACGATTCGTCTCGAAAAGTAACGTTCGAAAAAGAAGAGAAAAATGAAAATCCAAAAAAAAACACACACAACGCCAACAACAACAAAAACAAAAAAAACGTTGTATTTTCACCCCACGAAAATCCGTCGTCGGTCCGAGAAGCGATCGGGGTCCCGGAGCGAGCACACTTGGACGTAGAAAACAACGTTGTTTTCTCCCCCACGACTGGAGTGATTTCACGTTCGAGCCAACGGCGATCGTGAGATAGAAGATAAATAACACGAGACGTAAAGCTCGAGAGTGAGACAGAGTTAAATTGATAGAAACGTAAACGAACGTAACGTATACGAGACACGGGTTTTGTGCAGTGTGTAAACCTTCGCGAGGGAACGATCGAGACAAGGTGGAGCCACGCCGTACTAGCGAGGACTGGCGAGTAGAGTGGAATGGTTTTGACACGCTGCCGTCGCGGCTATCCGCTTTACCCCTGGTGGAGTCGGCTCTCGCGTCCCGCGTCTGCCGTTGTGTGTGCACTGCACACCAGCGTTTGTGGGCGCGCTCGAGGGGCGCATGTGCCGATAATCTTCGCATAGAGAGCGAGGGAGAGGGAGAACGTGAGAGAGAGAGAGAGAGAGAGAGAGACAGAGAGAGAGATGCGAGTGGCGAGCACGAAAAGAGGATTCCTCTTCGTGACTGTAAGCGAGAGAGAGAGAGAGAGGGAGTGTGAGATGGGGAGAGGGGAGGGGGGTAGGAAAGTGGTGACGCGCACACGCAGCGACTATCCCCTCTTCACCCTTCCGCCGCGATGCCGAGGGTGAACGTTGCTGGGAGTGCCATGGGGGCTTTCCAGCACGTCTGGCCCCCGGTATAGCTTCCTCCACTCTACCAGTGGCCAGGAAGCATCATCCTCCCTACCCCTCTCGCGATCTCTCTCTCTCTCGCTCACGACCATCCACAACCCCTCCGAACATGCTCAAGATGTATAGAAAAATAAACGAGAAGAACCTCCGAGGCACCGCAGAGGCGACTCTCTTTTCTCGATAGAAAGTGGAAAAGATGGCTAGGCATGAAGCACGAGAGAGAGTTAACTATGCATACCCGCGTCTAGGTGGTACGACAGACATTTTTATTTATTTATTTATTATTTTTGTCCTCTTTTTCAACCACTTTTCGTCTTATACGTAAGAACATTTGCGAAAAATGTTGAATATTCGAACGGGTGTTGTTTTATTTTTTTAATTATCCAATTCTGAAACAGAGCCGTTTTCATTTTTTTCATGATTACAATTAGTCACTTTTGTTTTTACGACTCGTTGTCGATTTAATTGAAAATTCGTGTATTTACCTCGAATACCTCGACATACTTATATATATATATATATTTGTTTTACCCCAAACTTGCGACATGGCAAATATTTTTCTCTTTTATATGTAGAAACGGTGTCGTGCAAATGCATGTACCTATAGCGAAGGAATAGAACTCTCCCTCCCTCTCTCTCTCTATATATATATAGGTTTATATTGCCTGGCTTCGCTGACGACTACGGCGAAATAGACGAAGAGGAACGATAGGGGTCACACTTCAGTCGCACCACTGTGAATTCAACGTATGTCTCTTGCAAGAGAACATACAGGGTGAAGGGGCTGATAGAGGGGGAAAGGGGGTAACGTGTATATGGATATAGAGAATTCGTAAGGTGGGTTTGCTTAGGATGGGAATCGATGCGAACGAGAGATCTCTCCTCTGGATATTGCTGAATTGTACATACATATATATATACATGTATGTGTATACATAGCTAAACTACCCTCTGATCCGACGATATAGGTACGATATAGGAGAATCGAATCAAAAAGATTCGTCCATATTCGACTTGCGTGTTTTTCATTCGTCAGGTGAGGAATACACGTCGAGGACGAAAAATCGATCGGTTCTTACGCTCTTGTATTTTTTATATAACACAAAAAAAATATATATATATATATATCGTGTCGTTGAGGTAGAGCATGGTATAAAAGCGTGACGCAAGGAACGCTTCGACTATTGAATTATAGCGCGATACTCTCCTATTTGCCAGTGCCTGGTTCATAATCTACGAGGTCGGTGTATCAATTTTATGGCACTGTTGTGAGCGCGCTCACCCTCGTGTCGGTACTCGCGAAATATTCTTTCGCGTTCGTCTTTTATAAAGAATGTAAGCTCGATCAAAAGGGGAACGAGGAGATAGCACGAGGATAGAGGTTAACGTAAAATTGTTCGACGCTGCCTACGCGTAGTATTCGGCCGATATTTAATAATATTTGATCGTTCGGCCCCGCCGTTGTATCTCGCGCGGCGCGCCTCGACGTATTTTTTTTTATCTCTTTTTTAATTAAAAATAATTATTTTTATGACGTTTATTAAAACGAAAAAAGATATTGTTTTTTTTTCTATTCGTTGCGTAAAATTAATTTGTTTCGTGATAAAATGTTGTTGTTGTTTTTTTTCTTCTTTTTTTTTCTTTTTTACAGCCCCTGTATTTTCGTAGCGCTCTTGCGCGTGTCCATAAAAATTCACGCAAAACAATGGGATTCATAACGGGATCTCACTCACCCCTACGGCAGTTTTTATTTCAGCCGCGAATTCGCGAGACGGGGTGAGGGAGGCGCGAGGTCGTGTGGAGAGGGGCTGAGCAAGGGGTATGAGTGACGACTATGTATGAGGGGGAGGGGGTAATTCAATTTTTGTACGGGCAAATTTCGAGATATGGGAGGGGATGAACGAGTTTATCCGTCACACACCGAAACGAAGAGGATCAGCGCCATTCTCGCTTCTGTAACTCGCGCGATCATCCCCCAACAGCTTTTTCGATATCTATTCGTCGTTGTTTTTTTCTTTTTTTGATTTCTTTCTCCTTTATTTTCGCGATTCAGCCTCGATGGATCTTCTCGTGTGTGTGAGTGTTTTTTTTTTCATCAATTCGACCCAACTCTTTCGAATGTTGCTTTTTCGGGGCTCGGACACTCGAAAAAGTATGTTAATGAGAAATACTCGAGTAGGGCGCACGAGTACCGAGCCAACGAGTGTGTGTGTGTGTGTGAGAGAGAGAGAGAGAGAGGCGACGGAAATGATAAAGAGAGAGAGAGAGACGAACCCGAAGGAAGAGACGAGGCCAGAACCAGAAAGTAGAAAACTTGAGAGTGTACAGAGGGCCAACCGTGTAATCGAATTTTCAGCCAGTCTTTCGACGCTTCTTCTCCCGTCGACGGATAGCAGACTCTCTCTCGGTGAGATACCGAGTCGAGAGAGATGAGTTTTCTTTTTTCTCGTTGCCGATTAGAGACCCAAAAATAATTTTTTTCCCAACGACGATATTAATCGTCAATATCTTTTGAGACGAAACACATTTCTATAAAAATCGTTACGTCGAGTTTTGTCTAACTGAAAATCCATTTTTGCTTCTCCCTCCTTTCCTCCGACACCCCTCGCATCGCCACCCTTAATTCAACCTCATTGAAAAATGTAATCAATTTCGCGTTACCAACGATTAACCCGAACCATCCCCGGTCAACAAAATAAATTTAATCGAATTCGTCGAATTCAAATGAAACGCTATTGACTTTTTTTCCCTTCAAACTAAATTAACGTTTTACTCGCGTCGCGAAATATATCAATTGACGAATTATGCGTCGAAAAAACAATTCTATCAAAACATAATATCCCGAAAATGTGATGAAATTTTTAATTACGATTAAACACGATCTTAACGTATCAAAATTTGACAAATTTCGTATCAAAAACGTTCTATTAAATTTCACAATTTTAATCCCGATAAAAATGTAGCCCCCCCCCTCCGACCTTCCGAATGTTTACCCGTCAGTCGGGTAAATTTCGTCCGGGGACCCGAGCGGTCGTAAAAATTGATTCAAATTGAATAAATTCATTTTTCTCGGTAAGCGAGCACGATACACGAGCGGTATATAAGCCCGCGAGGAGATCGGTGAACGTTGAGAGTGCGAGCCACGCGAGAGACACAAGAGCGAAAGAAGCTAGACGATGAACGAGTGTACCACCGTATAAGTATATGCAGGAAGTCCTTGTTGTCTTCGTTACCGTGATTGCACGGTCTGCGCTCGGGCTCTCGCAATTCCAGCTCCCTAACACGCTCGTCTCCTCGCTTCGTCCTCTCGCTCTCTCTCTCTCTCTCTCTCTCTCACACACACACACTCGCATCGTCTCACAAGCTGGCTCGATCCATCGGTACTCTCGGGTACCACTTACGCCGAGGCTTCAACCCCGTACGATGACTAACCTCCTCGAAAAGCTCGCGAGTACCATTGAACTTAATGCGATTCAGGGTCAAAAGTCTAAAAACACAATTTGAAAAAAAGAAAACGAAACCTCTTATCGTCCAACGTATCCGATAGTTGGATAAAAATCGGTTATTGATTTTTTTTCTTCATTTTTTATTCATTTTTTTATTTTTACCACCACTCGAAGAATTCGACGGTTTTTTTTGGCGTTTTTTTTTGTTTTCGATCCGACAATACGTATACCGTTGAGCGAAATTCGAAAAAAGCTTTTAAAACGTTGATGGATTCGCGATGGTCTGTTTGTCGGGAAATTGACAGGAGAAGAGTGAAGGAGAGAGAGAGAGAGAGAGAGAGAGAGAGAGAGAGAGAGAGAGAGAGAGAGAGAGAGAAAATGTGTGAGAGGGGAAGGGGTGAGGAGTGTTAAGGGGAACAAGGGACTGGGGGGAGGGCGGAGAAGAGATCTATTGATATGGACCAGTAATGGCATTCGACGTGCCGTGCGGACGTGCACTCACCGCAAAATAGCAACGGTGCCCGATATACACAGTTATACGGAAAAACATGGCCGCGTCGGCAACGAAGTGGCCATTGTGTTGGCCCTCGCGTCGACAATAATAATATTTTCCTACGGCGAAAGCCCGCGCGCGCGGCCGAGAGGGAAGGGCTGGGGGGGGGGGGGGCGAGGGGGTGAGAGAAGAGGCGCGTTTTCCGGGTATTCGCGATTTTCCTCCCGTCTACCTCCATTAACGTTCCAATTACCGATTGTCCTACGTTACCGAGCAAGCTACCTCCAACTTCGACACATTGTACATATTTTTGATCGTTGTTTTTCAAATGTTTTTTTTTGTCTCGTTACATTCGTATTTTTGAATTTTGTTTTCGTTGATTTTTATTTTTATTTTATTTATTTTGTTGTTGTTATTATTATTATAGTTACGCCGCATTTTTCTCGACATCGACGTTACGTCGAGGTTCGTCGTGTAACGTGACGCGAAATACGAGCACGCGGGTAACGCTTGTATATTTGCAACAAACGTATCGTTTACATTGTTAGCACGATGCGGTTCGATATTATTTTTCTTTCGTTGGTTGTGTTTATTTTATTTTATTTTCTTCTCTCTGTCTCTGTCGTTCTCTTGTTTTTCAGCGAGAAACGCGAGAAGGAGCAAACGGAAAGCTGGGTGTGTGATTTTTTATTTTTGTGTGCTTTTTTTGTTTCGAAAAAATTATTGTTTTCTTTTTTTTTTCTTTCTTTTTTTTCAGACGATTTTACTCAACTTCATCGCCAGGACGGTTGGACGTTAAAACGGACGCGTGGATGGACCATTTTTCCCTTTGTTCTCGGCTATCGTTCGCCGTTCCATTGGGCCTGACCGAGCCGCCAGTTTCGCTCGACAGGATCGAGCGTCCTTTAAATTTTGAAACGAAACCGGATATCGGTCGAACGGAAAAATTCTACGACGAGAATCGGTCACACCCTCGTGTGGAAAAAAACGGCTCGAGCGATTAATGGTAATCGACGGTAAATTTTGAAATAAAAACATTGTAAAAATCGCTATATTGAATTTTTTTCAATATGGCGACGCGATCGAACGTTTCGACGGGAATAAAAATCCATCTCGACGTGGACTTTTTACAGTCTCATTTTTCTCGAACGATTCTCACCGTCCATTCGTCTCCTTTGACGTACGAGCGTGTTCTTTCTTTGTTTCTTTGTGTTTATGGCGTTTTTTTTTTTTTTTTTTTTTTTTTTTTTTTTCATCGAAATACGAAAGAATAGAATTTTATCGCGCGCCATATATTTCACGAGCGTAGAGACGCACGCGATTGTGAAAGCGTACTCGGTGGTTCTACGTCGCTGAATCACCCATATGGAATTATCCCGGAAGAGCACAAGTGCGTTCTCGTTATTAAAGCTCGAATATGGTGATGCGTGTTTCGCGAAAGGAGAATAGGAGTCGTGCGGTAGAGAGAGAAAAGTAGACCGAGAAAGAAAGGGTGTTGCAAGAAAATGAAAGAAAGGGGAATAAAAAAAATATTAAAAAAAAGGAAAAAAAATGGTCTCTCTCCACTCTCCAAAGCTGGACACAATTTCGTATCATTGCGCGTTTGGAAAAATCATACGTGTAATCAAGAAGGAAGTAAATGACGAGAAAACAAGTGAAAAAAAAAAAATTTATAATAAATCAAAGTGGTGACCCGGCGTAAGAGAGGCGACGACGGTGCTGCCCTCTTGCGGACCAAACTCGAACCAGAATTTTTGGCATCGCTGCCAAAATTGATATAAACGTATATATATATACGTTTAAGATGCATCGTATTACACGTCAGGCACCGTCTCGGCACTTTGTCTTCTTCTCGTTATTCTTTCGCGTCTTATTCGTCCGCTTCTCGCTCGTCGCGCGTTACAACGAATAAAATATTCCTCGCCCGTTATTACACAATCGGCCATTTTCTTGTTTTTTTTCTTTTCTTTTATTCCCATTTTGTCGTCGTCGACGAAAAAATTTGATTAACGATAATGCGGATCGAACGACGTAATTAAAATATGATTAATCACCGGTCGGTGGATTATAATTGGCTCGGTCGACGATTCAGTGAAGTATTACGAATTTTCCGCGGGTTCGTATAAGCCGCGCTGGGCTTCACTTTTCGTCGGAAAATATAACGTCCATTTTTCAAAAGCCCGCTCGCTCGCTCTCGCCTTCTTCCGACAAAGTGAAGTTTCATCGTGCGCACGCATACCGCGACGATAAAACCACGGACACGCGCACACGTACGAATATCGCGACTGATTAATCACCATCGTGATCGCCTATTAGAGCGCCTCGCTAGAGAACCGGACCCGCGTTTTGTCTCCGTTATATACGTTATCGACGTCGTTTAATCAGAACGCGTTTCTTAGCACCGACGAACGAAATAAGTGGTCGCGAATCTCTCGCGGAAAAAAAATAAGTCAAGAGTGAATTTTATTGAATTTAATCGAATCAAAAAACAACCAAAAAATGGACAATTCTTATACGAAATCAGAACCGTTTAATCAGAACGCGTTTCTTAGCACCGACGGACGAAATAAGTCGTCGCGAATCTCTCGCGGAAAAAAAATAAGTCAAGAGTGAATTTTACTGAATTTAATCGAATCAAAAAACAACCAAAAAAATGGACAATTCTTATACGAAATCAGAACCGTTTAATCGGAACGCGTTTCTTAGCACCGACGGACGAAATAAGTCGTCGGGAATCTCTCGCGGAAAAAAAAATAAATCAAGAGTGAATTTTATTGAATTTAATCGAATCAAAAAACAACCAAAAAAATGGACAATTCTTATACGAAATCAGAACCGTTTAATAGGAACGCGTTTCTTAGCACCGACGAACGAAATAAGTCGTCGCGAATCTCTCGCGGAAAAAAATAAGTCAAGAGTGAATTTTATTGAATTTAATCGAATCAAAAAACAACCAAAAAATGGACAATTCTTATACGAAATCAGAACCGTTTAATCGGAACGCGTTTCTTAGCACCGACGAACGAAATAAGTCGTCGCGAATCTCTCGCGGAAAAAAATAAGTCAAGAGTGAATTTTATTGAATTTAATCGAATCAAAAAACAACCAAAAAATGGACAATTCTTATACGAAATCAGAACCGTTTAATCGGAACGCGTTTCTTAGCACCGACGGACGAAATAAGTCGTCGCGAATCTCTCGCGGAAAAAAAATAAGTCAAGAGTGAATTTTATTGAATTTAATCGAATCAAAAAACAACCAAAAAATGGACAATTCTTATACGAAATCAGAACCGTTTAATCGGAACACGTTTCTTAGCACCGACGGACGAAATAAGTCGTCGCGAATCTCTCGCGGAAAAAAAAATAAATCAAGAGTGAATTTTATTGAATTTAATCGAATCAAGAAACAAAACAAAAAAAATGATACTTTTGATACGAAAATTCATTCGGACGTAACAAAAAAATCTTTCGTCTCTCGTGTTTCGACGCTTGGTGAGACAATATTCATTTGTTTTTTATTTCTTCTTTATCGCGTAACTTGGAAAAGTACGATTCAAGCTGTCATGTCACTTCCGGAAGTTATCGCTGTACAAGGGCTTCAACGCCCCCCCCCCCCACCCGCCTCTTTATCTATCTATCTATCTATCTCTTTCTCTTTGTCCGCGCTGAAACCAGAGGAAACTTTTTCACTCGAACGACGTCGTGGCGAAGTACCGGGGTGGTAGGGCGCCAGCTCGCGGGGTTTTCGACACTTTTGGGGTATTTCCCGCGGCACTCCGCGTCCCTGTCACCGCAGCGCCCTCCGCAACACCCGGCGCACGATGGAACCCCTTCGAGAGTTTAACGAACGTTTAACCAGCGAACTCGTTTGAAGTTCGACGGCACGAGATTGTCGGCGAGACAATCATCTCGCCGACCAAGAGAGAGGGAGAGAATAGGAGGAAGTCAAAAGGAGGGAGAAGACTAAGCTGAACATCAAATTCTCTCAAACACAACGAAACAACTCGGGCATGGGTGACTTCGTTCGTTCGTATACGACGAACATTATGCATTCATGAATGTACATGCGCACGAGAGGTTCTCCAGGCATGCCAACAATCTACCTATTCATCCATTATCAACTCGCCTGCATCCATGCGTGCTCTCTCTCTCTCTCCCTCGCTCTCTCTCTCTCTCTCTCTCCTACAGGCATCGGTATATAGCCCGGTGTGAGCGCGTTTGCCACACTCTTGAGGTATGCCGCGAGGGTACACACACACACACATACACATCCGCGAACACGCACACGTACGTACAAACACCGGTGAACCGATGCTGGTTAATTTCGTGTTGCCGGGATCTAAATTGGTGAACTAACATTCTATTCGGGATTGCGGGAGCGAGGGCTCGAGCCAAAAGAGGCTGAGCCGGGAGCAAGATGAGCACATGGCGTATATTTTGGGCAATAGCGTCGCGACGAATCGCGACGCGAAATCGTTCATTTTGAAAAAAGAATTTTTAAAAAAATATAAAGTAAATAACGAATTTTATTATAATTTTTTTAATCTATAATTTGTCCAATTTATCGGGGTAAAAGTCGATTAAAAAAATATATATTTTCGTCGTACGAAAATGATTGTATTTAACTTCGAAATATTTGAATAAATAATTAAAACTTTACGTCAGAATTATCGAAATGAGAAATCCGATGATTTTCGAGTTTAAAGAAATTTGTCATTTGTTCAAAATTATTTTCCCTTTACTGTACCTTAACTACCCCTTTTTCCACCATCTACGAAAAAAGTGCATAAACGTGCGTATATAAAAATCACACTCTAGATAGGAATGAAAACCAAGAGAGCCAGACAATTTTGGAAATATCGTCGACGAGTGAGTGGAGTGGGCAAGGGGTTAGTTAGTTCAGTTGTACGTTGCGTCCGGAAGTGGTCCCTCGGGGAGGTTCTGGCGAGGCCAACGTCCAGACAACCTCCCTGTAAACCTTACGGTCACCAAACAGCAAACTGGTCAGCGCCAAACTACCGTACGACCCGAGCAGCCAATCGCGAAGCTCGAGAGGGCAAGAGAAAGGCGGTAAGGGGATGAAGTGAGGGCGAGGGAGAGGGTGCCAGGTTGACGAAGGAAGAGAGAGAGCAAGAGAGAGAGAGAGAGAGAGAGAGGACGCCGACGGTCGACTTGGCTACGAGATAGGATGCACACGGAGAGAGAATTGGCCCCGGAGCACAACGACGTTCTTCGCGGTCGGTGAACGACGAGAGTGGGTAATACACGGGGTGACGCACGATGCACGTACGGAACGCGCGCACTCTTCGCGCTCGAGCAACTCGACGGTAGCCGAGACGAGGAGTATAACGAAACATACTACGAAGACGAAAATTACGAGGGCTCTTCGTGTCTCTTTCTTTCTCTCGCTAGCTCCTATCTCTGTTTGTCTCGCTCGCTCTTCGTTGCGCTACATGGCAGACGGTCATTCATGCCAACGGGACTCGGGCTATACACAGCTGTTTCTACTGAAAATATTCGACCGCAGCTACTTGCGTCCGTGGGACAAGATAGCTACCCCTTTAATCGTTATTTTTTTATAGTTTTTTTTTAAATTGATGTTAATTAACGTTTAATATACTTTTTTTTTAATACGAGAATTTATAAATGTTTTCCGTTTAAGTCTCGACTGTCGGACGGGTTTAAAGGTTAAAGAAATTAATTTTATTATATAATTTCTTCAATTAAATTAATACAAAAATTATTATAAACAAATTTCCATACCCCTGTGGTCAGGAGCTTTGTAAATTCGTCATAATTTTTATGGATTGGGATTGGAACACGTGGTGTTTGATTGTTTTTTGGGGGATTTTTTTTTAATGTGTTGGTAGAGAGTTGCACGTCCGGGTGTTAGCGTTATGCAAATGATGGGATGGAAATCTGACGTTTGTAGTCGAAAGCACGTCTCGTACGTGATCCAACAAATAGGTAAATATATATAGATATATACCGGGGCCTACTATGCATCACAGTCATTCATGCAGTATTCCGCGCAGCTCGCGGGCAACGCGCCCGCTTATCTGCCCCCACGCCCCACCCCTCTCTACGTTCTGTCCCGTTCCTACGTGGAACCGAGGAAGGGATGCTGCGCGCCGGTAAATCGAGCAGAGTCTATACGCGCGTTATTTCTAGTCGTACGAAAGCCCCGAGGCTCGCCACCTAAGCGCTCTCTCTATATTTACGATGTTCTGGCCCGGCGGCTGTCTGACCATAGTAGAACCCTCCTCTTCTTCCCGTATGAATTTGTACCGGAGAACGATTTATTAACCTCGCGAGGGGTCAACAAATTTAGTCGGAGCGGCAACCAAACTCTTGGAAGGATGATCTTCTTTGTGTTTTTTTAGGGTTTTTTTTTTATCATAACGACCCCTGAAATCCCGGAAGTTTCGGGGGGTGAATAAATTTTTTTCGCGCAAATAACTTTTTGGGTTATCAGGTTCATCGGAAATTTCACGTAGATCACGAATATGATATTGTTATTTTTGGATTTTAATAATTCGTCGTTAAAAATTGAAAAATCTTGAAAAATTGTTGATTTTTGAATTTTTCACGAGTGAAATTGAAGTAAATTGGAATGAAAACGTTGGCTTCGTTTTCTACGGGAAATTTGCAACGTTTTTGTTTCGTTTCTCGGCGATTTTTCCGCCAAAAACTCGAAAAATTCGAAATTTTTCATCTTTTGAACAACGAATATAAACAAAATTATATTGAGAATGTTGTATTCGTTACACTTTGAAGGCCCTCGAGAACGTGCATAAAACCAAATTTAAAAAAAATTGTTTCCACCTCAATTCCGCATGAAAATTAAAACCAAAATTGATTTTTAGTAAGAAAAAATGCCTCAACAACGATAAATTTCATATCCAATCTGGACCAGAATATAGTTTTCATGCACGAAAATAATTTTATTTACTCACTCGTTTCATCGAGCACCTTGGAACATCGGACGAAGAACTCACGACGAAAAAACACCGTAGCGACGATTTTTCCCCGGATTTTCACACCGCAGGTATTAAATTTCACTCGCGAAACGTTGAAACATTTATCGATTTCGCAAATACAATACCAAAACAACGAGATTCTTCAATTTTCCAAAACCCAAACGGATTTGGAAAAAAATGCGCAAAAAAGTGTTCCATCCTCGATCGCATTGAGATCGGCCAAGGTTGTCATTGGTCGTGGTGTAATCAAGCGCTGCGACATGTCACGCGAACTCCTTCACGAGACTCCCATGGCATTATCCTCCGTAGTTTTACGAACTGGACGAAAAACCATCGATCATCCCTTAATCGATGCCTCGCGCCACGGATCACCACGATTTCCCTCCAACGTCAGAATATTCAACGCAATTTTTTAAAAAGAACTGTTACAAACACCACCATAAATGCAAACGTGTAATAAGAGCCGCGATGTCGAAAACCGTAGTCCCGTACAACACGATTTCATCGGCCACGACCCCTTCGAAAACGTACCAAAAAAACAATTCCCGTACCCGACCGCGACCTTACGACGTCCGTATTACTTCGAGAATTTCTCGAAGAATTTACAATAAATAAACCTTTACCGTGCAGCCCGCATTTTTTGCAAATCCTCCCTTAATCGCGCGAATTTTTGCGATCGGAAATTCCAGCGCGTCCAGTTTGCAAATGACGACAATCTTCGCAAAGTTTTACGTCGCGAATGTTGCGTTAATGCGACTGAAAAGCTGAAAAATAAAAGACAATCATACGTCACAAACGAATCACGTTGCGATTTTTAAATTAGATTCAAAAACGTACTTTCTACTTCGCTAACGAACAAAAATCTTTTCATCGCTCGTTGGATTATTATACGTCGAGGCTAAACAATCTTGACGGCTTACGAAACGTTTCGGGAAAACGCAGGACGATGTTACCTATCACGCGCAAGCTCGAGCTTTCAACGTCGAATATATAATTCAGCGCGTAAATCATGTCGAAAAAAATAAACATCGGGGTAAAATGGCACAGGGTGTGAAAAAAATGTTTGCAACGCCCCAAGATAAATGGAACAAACGTTCGTACGTCCCACCAATCGCTATTACAAATCCCTAGTTTAATATTTTCCCAATAATTCATCGAAAACAAAATTTTCGACAAAATCACATTCTCGCGTCGTGTTTCATAATGCCCCGGGTTTTTCTTTTTTACGGAGTTGAATATCGTGCTAGGTGAAAAAAAGGGATCGGAACGACGTACGAGCTAGCGGCTGACGTTGTAAGCCCCGGTAGAACCGTTTTATGACTACATACGAAAAGCTCCCTTCCCCCCTCCCTCCTTCGCCCCCCCCCCCCCCCCCACTCCTCTCTTCCTCGCACAACCCACCAAGCCCCCCCACCCCGCGCTTCGTAAATATAAGCTCTCGCCTCGATGAACGAATACTCGGTCACAAAGTTGTGTACACGGCTGGGTGAACGACCGAGGGAGTTGCGAGAGCTGGGAGAAGCGGAGGCAGTTGGGGGTTGAAAAGAGGATTGAACGCGTGATGCACGAACGACGACGAGAGAGGAGAGCTTTCTCTTTCACTCTTTTTCTCTCAGTCTCTCTTGTTCTCTTTCTCCCTCTCTCTTTGCTCAAAGGGTACGTTCGGGAGGACGTCGAGGGGTGCCAAAACGTCATGCATGCACGCATATACATATAGATATATATATATATATATAACGGAGTACACGACAGAGGGGGATAAAGCTGGGAGAAACGCGAGGGGCGTGACGAGGGCGAGGGCTTCGTCCTTTGTGGAGGTGTGAATCTCGCAATCTGTCACGGGATAGTGTGCAGCCAATGTACACGATCGTCGAGCGCCGTCGGTACTACAGTGTCGACGTGACCTTGAACCCATCCGCAACCCTCTCGTTACACTCAAACAGCCGTAAACTCTCGGGCATTCGCGTGTGTGAAAACGTGCGTGTGCACGTTCGAAAGGGACATTATGACGCGGCCTCGACAAAGATACGCTTTGATTCTCTAATAATGATACGCCGTTTGACCTTCAAAGGACAAGTATATTTAGTTTCGATATAACGACGTTATCGGATACGAGTGTTACGCAAATGGCTCAAAAATGACTCGAATCCAACTGGCATTCAATATTAACTCTGCCCTTGTGCAATGTACACATCACAAGGTATCTCGTCTCATAAAGAACCCATGGTTTTCGAATCGCCAGGTTAAGTTTTTTGGTAAAGCCTTTCCAGGGCTGTATTACGTGTCAGAATAGTAATACGCGTAACAATAGGTCCGTTGCCCAACGGTGTCTTTATAGACCGCGCAGTCTTCCTTCGTAGTCAGTATCAGGACCAATATGAGAAGTGAAATGAATATTGTGTGTGTGAGGATACTTATCGAAATGTTGATCAATGGCAGCCAAGGTGTGTTTCCCTTCTATGGACTTTCGTAGCTGCAGCCGTCGATGTCTTCGAAGAAGGAGGATAACCCTTGATGAATACGATGTGCACAGGCGAAGAATCAGAGCTTGTTTAGGTATCACAAGATGTCTTCGGGTTAACACAAAGGAGATGACCGCGAGTGTTAACACGTAATGATTTATTTGATATTCGATTACAATGATTTTCACTTCAAGCGGATGCGAATGATGTGTTTTTAATTTAACAAAGTTTTAAACTATCATCCCGTTTGTAAAACGTGGAGTACAACTGGCGTAGCAACTAATTATACCGAGCTCCAGTCAGATGGGCTCCAGAGAGAGGACCTCTCTGCACGAAGTACAATTAACGAATCTGCCTTCGAAGTCGCTCTAAGAATCGTCGATGCTCAATTTTTGTGGGAAAGCGATGGTGGGAAAGCGGGTGTGCCATATGTAGATCTGGAGTTTGTTAAACTAAGGGTCGTCGTTATGTTTATTTCTTAGAAGTATCTGAAGTGGTGGCGTTGCAGCCTGGGCGACACGAGGTCAGGTTACGCAGTCTAGACATTCGGGGTTTCTAATATTTGGAGACTATGCAGGCGTTGTTCTGTAAGGGCGCATGGCATTTCTTTGTATGCTTTTATACTATCGATAGACGAGTCTGGCATTTCTTATATATACTGTTATTCTATTGACAAACGAGTTCGGTATTTCTTATAAATATATTTATTCTATGAATATGAAAATAAAGGCTTTGCTCTAATTAAGACAATTTTAGGCGGTTGGCTTAACACCCCCCAAGTTAGATTGAACTTCTGCGATAGTTGATTTTGATGTTGAAGGTCTTATCCCTTCTAGGTTTTTTATCTTATTTGGGACCTCTGGGAGATCAGATCTTTTTTCTTTTTGTTGTTCTGCTATGGATTCTAATTGTTTTTGAAGTTTTTGTAACTCTATATTTGCTTTATTTTCATATTTTTTAATTTTCTTGTTGGTTCTCGGACAACAGCATCGAAATAGTCCGTTTCCGATGGATTTGAGGATGGGCATTAATGCTCCAAATCGCCATAAGGCAAATAATATACCTGTTATTCCGAGTAGTGGCAAACCTACTTTTATACTTTTATCGAGTACTCCATTCATGTTGTTCCAAAATTCATCGTGTTTAAGTACAATGTTTGCTTTTTCTAGATCTCTATTGATGTCGTCTAAGTCTTGACCAATATCTTTCAGGTACATGGTATCTATTTGGTTCGATACATCTCTTACGCGTATAGTAAGATCTGAAAAGTTTGTTGTTAAGTACGTTTGACTTGGGTTTATTAAGCGATATTCTTTTGGAAGTCCATTAAGGATTACTTTAGCATTATCTTGGGTTAATATACATTTGTCGGTAGTTTTTAGAAGTGTAACTTCTTTGATGTAAACCTCGCTCGTGTAGTCTTTACATTGTATAAGTATTGGAACAGGCCTCCCAATTTCCGGGATTAACAAAATTCCATGGTTATTATACAAGGACATATAACTCATCTTGGTTACCTTAATTTTACTTAGCTTGCATTGCTTAATATCGTCTTGACAGGTTGGTCTGTTGATTCTATTATAAATCGGGTGAGTATAGTGCGTAATGTAATAATTGTCGACTCTTTTCATGTGCATAATTTCGGTTTCGCTAGCTATCATATAATTGTCTCCTTGTCTTAACAGGTGGGAATACTTTGGCGTGGTTACAATGTATGTCTTATTATAAATCTTTGGAATAGGTATAATGTTGTACAAACTCCATTTATCATTTTCTAATTTAGGGATTGTCAATTCGAATATTCTTCTAGGAATGAAGTGTTCGCAAAGGTTACCTGTTCAATGGTACGAGCGCTGTTAATTGCGGTTAATACAATTGTCGTTATCAACAACATCTTCATCGTGTTCGCCGTCTGAAAAGAATAACTTTATTCGATTCAAATGAACTGTTTTTTCTTTATCATTGATATTTATCTTAACGTTCGATTTATCCTTGTAGATTTCTATTATTTCGTATGGTCCTAACCATTCGAGGTCTAACTTATGTTTTTTACTTTCGTTGTGAAGGTAAACTTTCTGTCCTACCTTAATTTTGTCGAAATCTTTTTTATTTTTGTTTTCGTTTAGTCGTTTAGCTGTTTGATCCTGTCTTAGTTGTAAGCGTTCTCGTGCTTCTAAGAGTATGGTGTCATGCGTCTGTGTCCATTTCTTCAATAAATCGTCATATGTTAATGATTTTTTATGAGGCAGGCTTGATGGTTTCCTAAGTTTTCTATTGAATGCTAACTCATCAGGTCGATATCCGGTTGCACTGTGTATTGAACTGTTGTAGGCGAAAGCTACTAATTTCAGTATATCCTTCCAGTTATCTACTTGGCCTTCACACATGGTCTTTATTGATTCTTTAAGTAGGGAATGCATTCTTTCTATACTTCCATTACTCTGCGGATGAAATGCAGTGGTTCTAATATGCGAAATACCGTGTAATTGTTCGAAGTCTTTCATTAGTTTGGAATTAAATTCTTGTCCTTGGTCTGTTAAAAAGGTGTCGGGGGTTCCATGAATCATTATAAAATCATCGTTTAGTGTCTGAATAATTTCTGAACTCGACTTTGTTTCTAGAGGGCATAATACGATGTATTTCGTTAAGCAATCCTGTATACTGAGAATGTACTCATGCCCTGATCGTGATCGTTGTAGTGGGCCGAATATGTCTAAGGCAACTTTTTCAAATGGTTTGTCTGGTAGTTCGGGTACGATAGCTGGGGCTATTTCACGATTTCTCACAGCTTTGAATTTTTGACATATTTTACAATTTTTGATATAATTTTTTACGTCTTCCTCAAGATGTTCCCACTCTCTGTGTTCCTTTACTCGGTGTATAGTCTTATGTTCTCCAAAATGCGAACTTAGGTTAGTTCCATGACTTTCTGCTATAATTTTCTTTTTGTCTATGTAGTCGGGTTCTTTAAATGTTGAAAAACAATATTCGTATTGAGTTTCGGGGTCTTTACAACTAAAGAATCTTAATATCGACAGAATTTCTTCCTTGTCAGCTTTCGTCATTAAATCGTCTGTGAAAATCTTAATATGTTTAGTTCCTTTAACCTTATTAATGGTTAATTTAGTTCTGACTTTGTTGAGTATCTGATAATACAAACTCTGGGGTTTATTATCGGTAGGTGTATTAATTTTTATCCAATGTTTTCCTTTTACATTAGGTCTTTCTCTTAAAAGATGGCCTAAGTTGTTTGGATTATATAACTTGTATGATGAATATTGATAGTAATCATATGGTAGCTCTATGTCTGAGTCAGTTTGGAGTTGATCTAAGCTTTTATCTGGATCGTTTTTTTTCTCGTTGAGAGGTTCAGAATTTTTGTTGATGTTTGAGTCTCTTGATCTCAAATTATAATTAATTTGATTATGGCTGGTTAAGGTATTTTGATGATTATCAACGTGATTCTCTTTATCGCTTAGTGTGTTTAGAGTCTCGAGATCTTCTTGAAAGTCGTCTGTCATTAGTTTGAGTTTATTAGGAATTGTTTTACTTTGTTCATAGGTGTTTGTTTTGGCTATCCGTTTAATTTTGAATTCCGTTCGATTAGCGTCACTGGTTATTATATATTGATCGTTTCCATGAGAGTCCCTTTCAATATGATGGACAAGTTCATTATCAAACGTCTTATCTGTGTTATAGTCTTCCGGTAGTTCCATAAATGCTTCTCTAGATAATGCGTCGGCTACAACGTTATGCTTTCCTTTTACGTATTCGATATCGAATTCATACTCCTCGAGTTTGAGTCTCCATCGCAATAGTCTGGATGCAGGGTCTGGTTTGTTTGCTAACCATTTTAATGCTTGGTGGTCAGTTTTTATTGTAAACCGCCTTCCTAGAAGATATTGTCTGAATCGTTTAATCGCCCAAACTATAGCAAGTAGTTCTTTTTCTGTCGTTGTGTAATTTAGTTCAGCTTTATTCAATGTTCTTGATATATAAACACAAGGGCGTTCTTCTTGTGATAAAACGGCTCCTAGTCCTTGATTTGATGCGTCAGTTGTTAATACAAATTTCTTTGTATAATCTGGGTAGATTAATACAGGGTCATTGGTAAGGATATTTTTTAGTGTTTCAAATGCGATTTGACATTTATCTGTCCATGTAATCGGTTTACTTTTATCTTCTTGATAATTTTTTGTTAGATCAGTCAGGGGTTTAGCTATGGCTGAAAATTTCGGGATAAACTTTCTATAGTATCCTGCAAGTCCTAAAAAAGATTTAACTTGTTTAGGTGTTTTCGGTATTGGGAATTCCTTTACAGCCTTACATTTTTCTGCGTTGGGCTTTACTCCGTTAGGTGTAATAATGTGTCCTAAGTATTCGAGTTCGGGTTTTACATATTCACATTTATCTGGTTGTAGTTTCAAATTAGTGTCTCTCAATCGATTGAATAGTATTATTAAGTTTTTGTTATGTTCCTCCATTGTTTTACCAAAAACTATTATATCGTCCAGATATACAAAACAAATTTTCCCTATCAATCCTCTTAATGCGGTGTTCATCATTCTTTGAAAGGTGGCAGGTGCATTCTTCAACCCAAAAGGCATTTGTAAGAATTCAAAATGTCCTTGGTTGGTACTAAAAGCTGTATACTTTCTTGATTTTTCTTCCATGGGTATTTGGTGAAATCCTGCACTCAAATCAAATGCGGAGAAAACTGATGCTTTTCCCAAGTCGTCTAGAATGTCTTCTATAACGGGTAAAGGATATGAATCTTGAGCTGTTTTTTCATTTAATTTCCTGTAATCGATTACCATTCTCCATTTTGTTTTACCTGATGCGTCTTTCTTTTTTGGCACTATCCAAACAGGTGCATTAAATGGGGATTGAGAGTGCTGAATAATTTTTTTCTGTAATAATTCTTGTACTTGTTTGTCAACTTCCTCTTGGTGAGTTTTAGGTGGTCTATAGGATTTTATATTGATGGGTTTTGTGGATTCGTCAAGTACGATTACATGTTCAGCTAAGTCAGTGCTCGGTGGTTTATCGTCGTCTAATTGAAATAGGTCGGAATAGTTTTGTATAATTTTCCACATTTCGTACCTTTCTCTATCACTCTTTATATGATCTAATCTGGTCTTCTTTTTGAGTTCTTGAATCCTTTTATTTTGGTTCGTTTTGGTAGTTATCAATCTCGGTTTTACTTCGAAGATTTGAATATTTCTTGTTTGGAAATTTATGTTTCTTTTTCCTTCATTAGCTAATGGGATATTTACAATTCCTTCCTTTATGTGATGGAGGCTTTCTCCTTGAGGTGTTGTTACTAATACGGTTCCTCTTTGCTTTGTTACTTCCACTGGAATAGTTATGAACTGTCCGGCAGGCACAGTAAATTGAGATGATTCTATTTGTTTATATCTTTTGTTGACTCTTATTCTTTCTTTAGGTAAGTCGATCATTATATCATTGTTTAATATAAAAGGTGTTCCTATTAAACCGTCTTCCCTAATTGGATAATCAGCTGGAACTATGTGAAATTTGTCGCGTCGGTTGTTTATGTTTCCTTCACACGTGATATATGTGTATCCAAGCGTCTTGTTCGTCTTTTTTCCGGTGTTAAAGAGAATTGGTTTTTTGACAATGTTTTTTGTTTTTACCAGGTGTTCTTTGATGATGTTAATTGATGCTCCGGTATCAATTAATGTCGTCAAATTTTTAATTTTTGTTTCTTTAAATTCGAACTTTGCCGTAAATAGATGTCCCTTGTCTATTGTTGAGATGTGCTCTCTTCGCGAGCGCTGTCGTCGTCGCTTGTGTTTTCTTGCTCTTCTTTCGTCGCGTTCACTTCCTGTTGAGGAGGTCTCTTCTGGTTCAGAGCCTTCCGAAAATTTTGATTTCCTTTTCGAAGGGGTTCCTTTCTTTGATTATTGTTTTTGTTGAATGGGCTTGGTATGCCTTTATCCTTTTTCTTTTGATTGCAATACAGTTCGGTATGTCCACGCCGTTTGCAATAAGAGCATTGTCGGTCGGGGTGGTTCATTACCATGATATATTCGAGGGCTTCCTTCAATTGATCGGTTGTGTTTATGGAGTCAAGATCAAAATGTCGGATGTCGTTGTGATATTGTCGTTCTTTCTCCGTCCTAAATTCTTGTTCCTCTTCCTCTTCTTCGTGGGATTCATATTCATTATATTCGGTGTTATTAACGTTTGGTTTGTGTATGGAGAAAAATTTCTTCTTCTCTTGTGGTCTCTTGCTGAATGATCTTCCTGAGTTGAATCCAGGATTTTCTGATCTTTGCCGGTGTTGACTTTCATGAAACATTCCTCGTTGTCTTTGGATGCTTCTTTTGAAATCTTCGTGTTCTCGGGCAGTAGCTTCTGCTTGTGCGAGTGAATATATGTCTTTAGTTCTGAGATACGCTCGTGTATCTTCTTTAAGGTTTTGTAAATATGTCTGAATGATATCCTTGTCAGATATCTGCAGATAAGTGGTGATTGCTTCATCAGTTTGGTGAGCTTGTTTTAATTCCAGTCGTTTTGCGTTCAGCCAAGAGGTGTAAATCCTGCGAAATCTGGTGTTGTGCTCTTGGATTGTTCCTTGAGTGTGAATACACGCTGTCATCTCATTCATGAGTAGCAATGATGATTTCATCGGGTTAACTCGTTTTATCAATACGTCCTTCAATTGGTCGTATGTGTAAATATCAACATTTGATATGCAATTTTGTGCTCTTCCTTTGATTTTCATTGTTAATATTTTTTCCAACAGTAATCCGTGTTGGTTTGGTACTGTCCAATGTCGTGCTCTGTCAACTTTGTTTATCCATTCTGAGATGTTGACGGCTCCTTCCGCAGTATCTCCAGTGAAGATAGGTACTATATCGATAGTTTCCTTTGCTGGGGCGTCTTGATTTGGTAGCAAGTCGTCAGGTATTGGGACTCTGTATGGTCTACCCGCATAATTTCCTCGGTGATTCGGTTGATCTTCGTCATTATCAGAATTATCGTCAGGGTCATCATCATCCGGATCTCCGAATGGCGGTGCTTTCGTTTGATATTGATACCGTTCATCATGTGGCTTCTTGTTTTGTTTAGAAGAATTGAGTAAAGAAGCTCGTGTCTGCGTGAGTTGTCGTATTCTGGTCTCGAGGTTTCGCACATGATCGTTTATTCTTTGAAAATCTTGGCGAAGCCGACTGTTTTCTTCTTCTAATGTTTGTGTTTTATCTTTATTCATTTTGCTTTTCGTGATAGTTAGAGTAGCCAGTTCTTGTTGGTGCACTTGTTTTAAGTTGTTTATTTGGGAGTTCAAATTTTCAATTTGTTGATTTTTGTGTATAAGTGTACTTTGTGTTTCTGCAATAATGTGTTCTAAATGTTCTTTTTCCTTGTTATGGGTTTGTAAACAGTTTTCTCTACCTTGTTGAAATTCTAACCTTACTTGTTCTTCGAATTGCTGTTTTTCTTTTATTAGCCTTTCTTCTGTTCTTTTAAATTCCTGTATTTTCTCGTCTAATTGTTTATCGAACTGAACGTCGTAAGTCGCTTTTATTTCGTTAATTAATCGTTCCTGTCGTTGAGCGTTTTGCTCTTGCAAGACCCTAAATTGATCTTGAGTTTCAATGGATTCTTTTTCAAGGTATTCCTTTTGGGTTATAATTTGGGATTGTAATGTGAAATTTGTATCTTCGAGAATTTTTTTCTGTTGCTGGTAAGTTTGGACCGCGTCTTTAAGTTTTTCTATTTGCTCTTGTAAGTATTTTTGTTCAATTATTTGTTCCGATTTTTCTCTTTCTAAAATCTGTTTTTCTATCTGAACCTCTTGTATATTATGTCTTAGCTTATGTATTTCGTCGTGCTGTTTCGAGATTTCTGCTTGTTTTTCTTGTACGGCTTTCGTGAATTGATTCTCGAGATGCGAATTCCGAGTCTCTAGAATTTGAATGAGGTCTTTTTGTGCAAGGTTTGCTTGGCCTGCACGTTCAGCAAATTCAAGACTACTATCGTTGTTTTTTTGTGAGTAAGCTAATTCTGTTCGTAATTCGAGTTGGGTTTTTTCGAGTACAAGTTTCTCGGTATTGAATCGGGAGATTTGTTCCTCTTGCAGTCTGATTTTTTCCGTTAATTGTCTTATTTTATTTTCTGATTCCTGAAGTGCGTCTCGTAACTGGTCAATTCCTGCGTCTCGTAACTGTACTTCTTCTATAGCTCTGTCTTTTAGCGTAAGTCCTTCGTCAAAATATTTATTTACTAGGGCGGTGAGTTGGGAGTTAATTAACTTCTCTTGCTCAAGCTCTCTTATGGTCGTAGGGTTGATTACTGATTGTTTTTTGTGAGGCGGTCTGAACTCTGTGGAACTTGATGTTACTGATTGTAGTTCTCTGGTGTCTACAGGGATAGCAATCTGATCTTCCGGTAATAATGAAATAGCAAGGTTTTGTTCAGATATTTCTTCAATGTTCTTTTTTCCTGTGATTACTAAAATGTAATCCAATGAATGAGGTACACCGTGGTACGCTAATAAATGTGGGTGATTCTTGGGATTTTTATGAAATTTCCAAGTTACTTGTTGTATTTGCTCAGTTTCTCTTAGAACACTTAAATCCTCTTTAGGTTTCCATTCAGGGTTATGTTTATAATAGAAAAAATAACTGAATAGAATACGTGAAGTATCTTTCTTCAAGTTTTTTACATGGTCAGGGATTTCCTCAATTATAATACTTCTTCCAGATATACTTTTCCCTAACGTGGACATTACTTTTTTTTTTTATGTCGATATATCTGTGTCACTGATCTAATTGTACATCGCAAGTGATATTATATATACTCAGCACCACTGAGTTTACTGTAGTAACAAGACTCTATTATTTTGCCGTATGTCTCTTTACTACATTGGACTGGACATAGCTTCCAATGCTAGTGGTTATTTCTAAGTTAAACGCACAAAATTACTTAACGAGTTTATAGTTTCCTTGTATCTTGGAACTTACTTTTACTCGCATATAGTACTAGTCGAATGATGTCTTCGATGTTCCTGGGGTGGCGGCCGCTATCTCGTATGTAGTACCAGTCGAATGATGTTTTCGATGGTCTTGAAGTGGCGGGCGCTGTTACGACGATTGGTTGTAGACCCTCTGCGTCGATTGATGATCCAGCATACCGTCGGAGTTGAGGTTATTTTCTGAAGGCGTGTCTCCCCCAGTTTTAGTTCAATCCTTCCCAAGCTCGTGCTCCTGCGGCGAAGTCTTATCGATGCGTGGTACGTATAAGTTCCTTCTCACACGAATATTCGTTGTTCACTCACGGGAAATTCAGTGTGGCAATGTCTTTCCCGTTAACACAAAATTAACTAAGTTGAATGTTCGTTCAACGTTCACTCGTGCACATATTTTGTGTTCGTAGTTTTACACCCTCCTTTTGTGGAGTTTCGGTAACCGAGTTGAATATTAAATTCTGGTATTACGATTTTTCACAATCCTGGCAGGATCGCCAATTTTATGTTACGCAAATGGCTCAAAAATGACTCGAATCCAACTGGCATTCAATATTAACTCTGCCCTTGTGCAATGTACACATCACAAGGTATCTCGTCTCATAAAGAACCCATGGTTTTCGAATCGCCAGGTTAAGTTTTTTGGTAAAGCCTTTCCAGGGCTGTATTACGTGTCAGAATAGTAATACGCGTAACAATAGGTCCGTTGCCCAACGGTGTCTTTATAGACCGCGCAGTCTTCCTTCGTAGTCAGTATCAGGACCAATATGAGAAGTGAAATGAATATTGTGTGTGTGAGGATACTTATCGAAATGTTGATCAATGGCAGCCAAGGTGTGTTTCCCTTCTATGGACTTTCGTAGCTGCAGCCGTCGATGTCTTCGAAGAAGGAGGATAACCCTTGATGAATACGATGTGCACAGGCGAAGAATCAGAGCTTGTTTAGGTATCACAAGATGTCTTCGGGTTAACACAAAGGAGATGACCGCGAGTGTTAACACGTAATGATTTATTTGATATTCGATTACAATGATTTTCACTTCAAGCGGATGCGAATGATGTGTTTTTAATTTAACAAAGTTTTAAACTATCATCCCGTTTGTAAAACGTGGAGTACAACTGGCGTAGCAACTAATTATACCGAGCTCCAGTCAGATGGGCTCCAGAGAGAGGACCTCTCTGCACGAAGTACAATTAACGAATCTGCCTTCGAAGTCGCTCTAAGAATCGTCGATGCTCAATTTTTGTGGGAAAGCGATGGTGGGAAAGCGGGTGTGCCATATGTAGATCTGGAGTTTGTTAAACTAAGGGTCGTCGTTATGTTTATTTCTTAGAAGTATCTGAAGTGGTGGCGTTGCAGCCTGGGCGACACGAGGTCAGGTTACGCAGTCTAGACATTCGGGGTTTCTAATATTTGGAGACTATGCAGGCGTTGTTCTGTAAGGGCGCATGGCATTTCTTTGTATGCTTTTATACTATCGATAGACGAGTCTGGCATTTCTTATATATACTGTTATTCTATTGACAAACGAGTTCGGTATTTCTTATAAATATATTTATTCTATGAATATGAAAATAAAGGCTTTGCTCTAATTAAGACAATTTTAGGCGGTTGGCTTAACACGAGGGATGTTTTACCCGGTGGGAATTAGATCGCGAAATTACCTCGGGGTAATTGCATTTTTTTCCCTCTTCTTCTTTTACTCCTCGATTGATTTAATAATTATCGATAGCGACGTGTGATTAAATTGAATTTTATTAAGTTCGATTATGATATCGTGAAAATGAGATCGGCGTTGCAAGGAAAAGCTAACGTAACGCTCGAAAAACTTCATTTTCACGGGTTTTTCTCTTTTAGGAGGTAAAAATTGCAACGAAGCACGATTGAAAATGTGATATTCGTGTTGTACGAGAAATTTCCGACGAAATATTTTTGGTGCAAACTAAATTTCGATCCCTTCGACCTAGCCCAAGTATCGAAATTAAATCACAAATGTGATCATCCACGCGTCATCGACGCTCGACGAGGGTCGACATTTTATTTGTCCAAAAATACTTTATCGCGCAGTTGCGAAATCGCAAATTTCCCGTACAACACGAATATCACGGTCCAATTCCCCAAATTTCAAATCTCACTCATCGAAATACGAAAAATCCGCGAAAATTCAATCTTTTCTATGTTTACGCGGCAAAAAAGTTGGAATCCGCGTGCAGAACCACGTTATCCGCATTATTCGTGAAATTTCTGATTTCCCAGCCGTCCATTTAAATTCTTTTCGAGCGAAAAACAAACGGCATGAAAATCCGCTAATTAGCGTAAAAAAAGAAAAACAATAAAACAAAACAAAACCACAAAGAAAACTAGACGTAAAGTACCGGCGATAAAAAGGACCCAATCGAGAAACGTACCGAAGGTCAAAGGGTCAGTCCGTCATTGAGCTTATCCGGCAGCTTTTACGGTCTTGTTTGTTTCAACCCCCGACATTGAGATCCCTCGAGCAAGCACCGTCGTGAATTTGCGTCATAAGGTCGTCGTATACTCAAATATTTATAGGACACAAACGTGGTACGGCTGAAACGTACCAAGTCGCAGCTATACACACTAGAGTCGCACGCAGCGATAAGACTCCGTGCTTCCTCCCTCCCTTTCTCTCCCACCCCATCCTATTTTCGTGTACATGTGCGTGTAGTTTAGAGCTATCTCACTTCTGTGCGAAATGTAGCAGTCACTTCAAAGAGGATGCACGCACACGCATGCTTACCCTCCTCCCTCTCTCTCTGTCTCTATTTCTCTACCCACCCCTCACTCCTCAACCATGTCTCTCTCGCTCTCTCCGACGTGCGCTTTCCGCGGTGAGTTTAGCCAAGCTGCAGAAACCAGCCAGTTATCACGACGTTGCGGTCTATGCGGGACTCGACCGCGAGAGAGAGAGAGAGAGAGACCTGGCAAGTATAGTAACAGCGTGTGCTCAACGGCCCACCTACACACACATACTTATACGTGGGTATATGGGGCATTCCACGCCAAATCGGACTGATTCAAATTGTTTTATTCTTTATTTTCTCAATTTTTCGACATTTTTTTAGTAACTATCAAAAAACTCTTCGTGATAAATTTTGAGATTTTTTTTATTACCCGTTCAGAAGCAGCCAAAAAAAAAAGAACGATTTTCTTCAAAATTCGATATCTTTTGAATGGGCGATTAAAAAAATCTCAAAATTTGCCACGAAGGATTTTTCGATGGATACTAAAAAATTTCAAAAAACAATTTTTTTAAACTGTCCGATTTGGCGTGGAATGCCCCATATATATATACACCAATCTGTGTTATAACCAGGTGTGCGCGACGAAGAGCATCGTGTTCCATAGCGATCGACGTATATACAGATATACACGTCTTTTACCCAAGCCCTATATATCTATATATCTATATATATATATATATATGCGATGGAAGGTATATAGACTTAACTATATACATATATATATGGGCAGTGCGAAAGCTCTCCACCGCGACCGCGTAAAATACATCGCGTACTATATGCCGGGGGGTGCAGTTAGCGCCTGATTTATTTATGTAATTTGGCTCGACCACCCTGTTGCCCCCCTCTCCCTCCAACCACCCTCGCCCCCCCCCCTGCCACTCCTTTGGTCCGTGTGTTGGGCTCACCCGGACCTTCGGAAAAGTTAGTAAATCGTTCCTGACCTGACTTCCGGTTGAACCAACCCCTTTCTTTATCACTCCTCTCACCCTCGGCCATCCCCACATACACACAACAGTCCCCGCGAACGATTTCAACATTTTCCCAACGTCCATAAGCTCGAGGTTGTACATCTGTATACACGTTTGCACAATTTATATATCGATATAGAGATGTATAGACGCGTATCTATTATTGTACACACGTATATAAACGTTTATTTAATCGGATTTCGTGAAATACGATAAACAATCATTAAACGCGGTAACGCAATATTGTAAACACCTCGAAAATAGTAAATTCGATCGTGTTTTAATACGATACGTGTGGACACGAACTGGGAAGATGGGGTGTTTGGCGAATAATAACGTGAAATTTGATTCGCGTTACGAAAAAAAAAAAAACACTCGATATTCCGATATATTCGTTAACGAATTTGTCGTAAATTGGATTGAAAGAAAAAAAGCCCAAAAATAATCAATCGTCGTAATTAAATTCCTCGAAATCGTTACGAATGTGTTATTATCGTTACATAATATCTCTCGTACGTGAGAATATACATATATGGTATCTAGAGCGTAAGGAAAATAATCCGTAATTCGTGTTGTACGAAATTTCGGGAATGAAAATTTTCTTTTATCGACGCGAACGAGAGAGTTGGATGAAACTTATGATTTACGAGAATGACGATTTGTAATAATTCCATGTTCGAACGTTTTTTCAACGAATAGTCGTGACAAAGTTATACCTGGATGAACAGGAGCTTGGGTTAACTCGACCATCGTCGAGTTAAGAGAGAAGTGGATACGGTGGGTTACCCAGTCGAAGTCCTTAGCAAACTCTCTCACTCTCTCTTTCTCTTTCTCAATTCTCTCTCTCTCTCTCTCTTCCTCTCCCTCTCGAGATCTCTTGCGCACTAAACCGAAAGATATGGAACTTGTAGCCTTACTCCGTTACCCATGGACCAGCGAACGTCGTAATACAAGGAGCCGGTGTGTTACTCCTATGATCGAGAAACGGAGACCGAACTCTCGGGCTCTCTCCGACGGAGCATGGCGATAAAAGCCATCGATGCGACACTGAACACACAAACATATACATTATGTATGTGTTGCGTATATATATATATATATATATATATATATATATATATATATATATGTCTGTGTGTGTGTGGGTGTCGGTGTACAACTGGATGACGATCGATATCCAATATCCGGGAAACTAGATCTCTTCGAGCAAGCGACGTGGAACACGAACGACACAGAAGCTCTCGGCTAACTTCTGCACGGCAAAGGTTACGGACATCAATAAGACGTTTCGAAGTAAATACGATCTTGATGTACAACACCCATCCTTCTCTCTCTCTCTAGCTCTATCTCTATCTCTCTTTATCTCTATTTCTCTATCTCTCTCTCTCTCTCTCTCTCTCTCTCGGTCTCTCTGTTTCTCGCGCTGATTCGTTTCGTTCGGGTAAAACGTGTGCAACACGCACGTGGCAATATCGGGATAACGATACGACGACGTATAATCGAGTTCGCGATATCCGGAATATCTCGAGTCGAAAAAAAAATTAAATAAGTATCGACCAATCAAACTCCAGGTGACCGAAAAAAGAAATGATAAGCATAAATAATAAACGGACAATTTTTCGTGTTCGTCGAACGAAATAGATTTTCTTTTTTTTATTTTAATTTTTCGTCAAATTTCTTCCGGTTCGATTAAATCGTTCGGCGATACGTTTAGATTTTACGAATTCATTTTTTTTGTTTCTATATCTCTATCTCTCTTTTGTTGCCTCGATATTTCTCGCGATACGTCAAGCATCGACGATTTATAACTGGTCCGGACTGAATAAAACTGCGACTCGGAGGCTGCGTATCTCCCGCAAGGTTTACCTATCCCCCCCCCCCCACACACGCACACACAGACAGAGAAAGATTACACGCGATCTAACGCACAGTGCGGCGGATCTTTATATAATTTACTCCTTTTTTTTTATTTTCTATTTACATACGTTTCATTTTTTTTCTTCTTTTTCTGACTTTTTTTTTTAATTCATCCGCACGGAAGGGTGCGCGAGTCTCTTTCGCTTTTCGCGGAGATTAATGAGCGTAGGTGCGTCTCTCCCTGGCTACCCCCACCCCCCCCGCCCCTCCGTCGCTCTCCCTCTCACTCTCACCCTTTTCATCGGGTGAATAAAACGCGGAGATCCATTCAATACGCGGACCCTATAGGTATACACCCCCGCGAGGAGTTTTCTAGCAACGTATCATTAATTATGGACCGTCGGGCGCACGTGGAAACTAAAAGATGGAAGAAAAAAAAGGTAACGAGAGAGACCAAGTGTGTATCCCTCTCTGTCTCTCTCTCACTCACTCAGTCACTCTGTCACTCTCTATCTCTGTGTTTTTGTTTGTTCGTACAAACGGGGGTGAGGGGCTGATTCCATTATCTCTTTTCTTGAGAACTAATTGAATTTTCCTTTCTAACCTCAAACGTACGTTCTTTTTTCTTTTCTTTTTTTTTTACCTAGCTTTTGTTTATTTTTTCTTCCTTTTTTCTTCTTCTTCTTATCGTCCATGTGTCTCACGTAACGTGTCCGTATTCGTTCGTTTATACACGGAGGCACACGATTTCTGGAGCATGAACTAATCCGTACGGTGAGTTTCCTCTATCCGTTCTAGAGTTATTACATAGCTCGAGCACCTATCGCTATATAAATTGGTAATGGTCAAAGGAATACGTACACACACATATATATATATATATATATAATATTTAATGCTGGGTTTTGGTTTCGAAAGTTGTACGTTCCCTCTTCGCATCGGCCGTAACCGAACTTGGAGAACACGAGGCAACAGCGTGTACGCGGCGTTTGGGGGCATTAGTACAGAGCGGTTTGTGCCGGGGAATCATGACTGAGCTAAAGGGACTATCATTAGTGCAGTAGTAATAGCGTGAGAGGGACTCTGTTGGGTTCGTGGGCACGGGACTCCCGGCCAGAGCTTCCACGGTCGTTTTCCCAACAGCAATATGAACCGCTATACAACGCGGGCATTGCTGAGAGTGGGCTCGCGACTTGCTGCTGCACTCGCTCTCTCTGAGAGAGCGAGAGAGAGAGAGAGAGAGAGAGAGAGAGAGATGAGATAACTTCGTCATTGGCTTTTCACGTGAAATCCAAACCAAGAAACGGAACCGTGCCAAGGATCTGTTCATGGTTAGGATTCCATGGAAATAACGTCTCACGGACGTTAAAATTGGAGAATGAGACGCGAAATAGCAAGCGCGCTTTCCTCGATGCGAAATAGTTCAATTATTCGACGCAAGACGTACGAATTCCGTTGTTACTGTTTGTTAAAAATTCAACATCTTCGATGATAATAAATAATTGAAATATAGATAAATAATTGTAAATTGTCGAAGAAAAAAAAAGCAAGATAACAATAAAGATAATAACTTGCTGGATTAAAAATAGATATATATCGATCGAACAAACACAATGAAATTAATTCTCTCGAATTAAGTTGAAAAAATTATTACAGTAATAATAATACAAAAATTGATAAAAGACAATTAAATAAATAAATAACGAACGATAATAAAAATAATTAAAAAGAAACCAATGATAAATAATTCAATCGAGCGTTGATAAATCCTAATTAAAAGCAACAAAAATAAATTAAATAATTCCAATATAGAAATCAATAGAAACAAAACAAAAACAATGGAAAAATAATTGAATATATTCCAGCCGGTTTTGTCGCGTTAAAAACGTACAAATTTCAAATCTCGTCGTGTCTACGTATACGAGAATGCATTGAATTATGCAACGCACTACCGAGGCAACATATATAAATATATCTATATATCTATATATAGCTAAGAAACGTACACTCAGGGCAATTGCTTCGCCGGACGAAAAAAGGAAGAACCCAGCCACTATATTGGCACGTTTCCCGCTTTAAAACTGACTCGACCGCGGCCCTATTATCTCTCGACTCGCGGATTATACGTTTCCTCATTTTTTATTATTTTTTTATTTTTTTATTTTTTTTTTTATAAATGCTTCATAACAGCCGAGCGTATCGTATAACGAGACACTTATAAATTGTTCGAAACCGTTTTTTTTTCATTCGCTGTTTGTTTGTAATTTTTTTTTTGCTCTCGATTTTTCCATCTTCTTTTTTTTATTATTCGCGACGCCGAGACGTTTTCCAAACGTCTTTGCAGTACCTGCAAAATGGTCCCGTGAGTTCTGTCGATGACATTCACGAGCTCGAGCGCGATAAAACTTTCAATCGTTTTCCCTCCCTCTCTCTCTCTCTCTCTCTTTTCCTTTTTTTTCTTACACTCTCGCGGAAACGTCACGCCAGAGACACTTTGCCCGGATTATACCTATGCATATTTATGACACTACGACGTCGGAGCTCTCGTTTTCTCGAAGACACGCTCTGTCTTCCGCGAGAATATTCCGCGAGGAATCTGTTATCAACGTGATAAAGAGAAATCTGTACGTGATGTATGGATGTACGTGTATACATGGTGCGTTCCATAAGTAATGCGACCAATTTTTTCCTGACGCGACGATACACCGCAGCGTGTTCTAACCTGTTGGGAAAGGTGGAGGGGAGTGTTAGCTTCAAAATGCGCCTGGTCTCGGTCGCTTCCGAGCAGCAGGAGAGTCAGGACGTGCATTCCCGTGAACCGCGTTTGAGGTTAACGTAACACGGCGCGATGGATCGTACTGTGGAGCAACGTTACGCTATCAAATTCTGCGTTAAACTTGGAAAGTCCGCCACCGAAACGTTGCCATTAATTCAGCAGGCCTTTGGGAGTGATTGCTTGTCAAAATCACAAGTTTTCCGATGGCACAAGTCGTTCAAGGAGGGCCGAGAGGAAGTCACCGACGAACCCCGCATTGGACGTCCATCAACCTCCCGAATTGACGAAAATGTGACGCGTGTGCGTGATTGTTTAAATTTTGACAGACGGTTGAGCCTTCAATTGATAGCAGAAACTCTTAACATTACGAAAACAACAGTTTTTCGTATTGTAACCGACGATTTAAACATGAAAAAGGTGTGCGCCAAACTGGTCCCTAAAGTGTTGACCGACGAACAAAAGAACACGCGAGTGCTTCGATGCCAAGAACTCTTGGAAATGTGTGAAAATGATCCTAATTTTTTAAACTCAGTTATCACCGGTGATGAGTCGTGGATTTTTGAGTACGACCCGGAGACAAAAAGACAGAGTTCAGAGTGGCACACTCCATCGTCGCCCCGCCCCAAGAAGGCACGCATGAGCAAATCCAGAATCAAAACCATGCTCATTGTCTTCTTTGACGTCAGAGGCATTGTTCACCATGAATTCGTACCTACAGGGACCACTGTGAACGCAGCTTTCTACTTGGAAGTGCTAAAAAAATTGAAAAAAAGGGTCACACGTTGCCGAAGCGACATCAAGAACGCGTGGAAGCTGCATCATGACAACGCGCCAAGCCACAGCGCCTTCGTTGTCAACGATTTCCTGGCCAAGACCCACACCCCATTGGTTTCCCAGCCTCCCTACAGTCCCGACCTGGCACCCGCAGACTTTTTTTTGTTTCCTCGTTTAAAACAAGGCCTGAAAGGAAAACATTGGGGCACAATTACAAACATCCAGGCACATGTGACATCGGCTCTAAAGGACATCCCGGAGAAGGCCTTTCAGGATGCCTTCCAGGCCTGGAAGCATCGCCTCCAAAAATGTATCGATGCGGGAGGGTGCTATTTTGAAGATTTCTAACCATTGGTACAAATATATTCAATAAATAGTTTTTTATGAATTTGGTCGCATTACTTATGGAACGCACCATGTATATATGTATATATATCGAACGATACGCGCATGCGCGGATGCATCTAACGCATCGATGCTCGCGCACGCGCACTCTCGTCTCTTTTCGTCAAACTTGCAATTAGCTCGAAAATTGCAAACAAAATATATTTCTCAAGCCTCTTCGACGGTGCGAGGACGTGAGTTTGCAGTTTTTTACTCGTAGAGGTATACGAATAAATTTCGAAGATTCTTAATCATGTAATTCTATGGGGACGCTAACCGAACGAGCCGCTGGCTATGCTTGAGGTGAGGGGGAGGGAAGAAAAACCATCGCGCGGACTGCTTTATTACTCTCGGCGAGAGGACGAAGAAAGAAAAAGTTTTCTTTTCATCGCGGTATCTGGCAAAGAGCCCGGTGGCTGATATCCGTGGTAACCACCCCCACCCCCACCATCATCCCTCTCTTACCACTCGACTTCAACAGAAACGTAAAATATTCGGTTTCGACGAGAAAGGGGAGGAGGAGCAAGAAAGGGTTTGAATTAAATTTTTAATCGAGTTAAAAAATGTTCTCTCTCTCTCTCTTATACATCGATTTTTCAATTATTCGACGAGAGAACGACGTATTAATGAAAAGGGAACAAAAAAAATGGGCGAATTTTTGAAAAATAAAATTGAAACTACCCCGATGTTTTATTTTCATTTCTCTCTTACAACGGTCCATTAGCTCGGTTGGTTAATTGAACAAAAGAGAAAAAAAAACACGTCAAGTCATATATCTCCTTCATTATTTCATTCGTACGCTGAATTTGCTGTTTTTTTTTTTTTTTTTTTTTGCGTGATAATACGGGCTACATAGAGACTCGTGTATAGGTATACGTGCGCTCCGACGAGAACGAACGTCGAAGCTTTTCATGCATCGTTCTGGATTTGGTAAAAAAAAAAAAAAAATAAAGAGAAGAAATAAAAAACAAAAGCGAAAAAAAAACGAGAAAAGTATAAAAAGAAAAAAAATAGAACTTCATCCCGAACGGACGACGCGCGGGGGTGGGGGGTGGATAGAAACGCAAAACAAACAACGAGGAGTGAAAAGGGTGGTCGTCGTCGGGGCCTGGATTTTCTTTCGCCGGATTTCCGAATGGGAAACGCTGCGAGGGAACGAGAGAACGAGAGAGAAGCCGAAAGAGAAATGAAGAAAGGAAAATGAAAAAAAAATAGAAAAGAAAAAAAAAAAGAAAAAAATTGTACACCCGTCGCTCAAACGTACAGTGTGCTAAAACCGTACATAGCATATCGGTATTTATGATAATGGGGGAAGGAACAAAAAAAAACAAAAAAACAAAAATGAAAAAAAACCACGAGAAAGAGGAAAAAGTCGATCTCGTACGAAGTGACGTCGACTCGAATGGTAAATTTTTTTTTTTTTTAAAGCTTACTTGCACGCTCGCTCGTTCGTTGAACAATAGATTCGTCTAAATATCACGAGCCAATCCCGATTCATTATTTATCGAATGTCAATTATAATTAGAAAAATAGAAAAACGTTTTATGTTAAAAATACAAAAAACAATTATCTTGGTTTTTTTTTTCCTTCAAATTCGTCGATACAATTTTACGATGATAAATAGCTCGACGTAAATCTATCGACGCGTCGGGGGCGATTTTTCATTTTTTTTTCTTCTTATTCTTGTTGTTGTTGTTGTTGTTTTTGTTGTTGTTTTGCGTCGCGAACGAAATTGCGTTGCGTGTCGTAAAAACGGGTAAACGACAGAAAACAGAAAAAAAAATTGATTAAAAGCCGAATGGCGAGTGAAAGAAAGCAAAAAAAAAAAGTGATACAGAGAAAGCGAGCTTTCGGGTAATCTCAAGCTCGACTATATAGGGACGAGTCTCGAAGCCCTCGGAAAAGCTCTTCGTCACGATGAGCACGGATAGGTAGCGGAAAATTGAAATGGAGCTTCCGGACCGTTGCGAGAGAATCGAAGTGCACTGCCGATAGAGAATAGAGATAGAGATAGAGGGAGGAAGA